>CM056823.1:3300000-3345000 GCA_029853015.1 Chelidonichthys spinosus
TCCTGTTGCTGGGACTCTTGGTTCTTGTTGCTGGGAATCTTGGTCCCTGTTGCTGAGACTCTAGGTTCCTGTTGCTGGGACTCTTGGTCCCTGTTCTGGGACTCTTGGTCCCTGTTGCTGGGACTCTTGGTCCCTGTTGCTGAGACTCTAGGTTCCTGTTGCTGGGACTCTTGGTTCTTGTTGCTGGGAATCTTGGTCCCTGTTGCTGAGACTCTAGGTTCCTGTTGCTGGGACTCTTGGTCCCTGTTGCTGGGACTCTTGGTCCCTGTTGCTGGGAATCTTGATCCCTGTTGCTGGGAATCTTGGTCCCTGTTGCTGGGACTCTTGGTTCTTGTTGCTGGGAATCTTGGTCCCTGTTGCTGGGACTCTTGGTTCTTGTTGCTGGGACTCTTTATCCCTGTTGCTGGGACTCTTGGTCCCTGTTGCTGGGACTCTTGGTTCTTGTTGCTTGGACTCTTGGTCCCTGTTGCTGGGAATCTTGATCCCTGTTGCTGGGACTCTTGGTCCCTGTTGCTGGGAATCTTGGTTCTTGTTGCTGGGAATCTTGATCCCTGTTGCTGGGACTCTTGGTCCCTGTTGCTGGGACTCTTGGTTCTTGTTGCTGAGACTCTAGGTCCCTGTTGCTGGGAATCTTGGTTCTTGTTGCTGGGACTCTTGGTCCCTGTTGCTGGGAATCTTGATCCCTGTTGCTGGGACTCTTGGTCCCTGTTGCTGGGAATCTTGGTTCTTGTTGCTGGGACTCTTGGTCCCTGTTTCAACGACTTGTAATGTGCACAACCCGCCACCAGGGGGATTTAAAAAGCTCAGAAGGAGAAGTTTTAAGTTATGATGGCAACTTCACCTGCCAGAAGAGTCTTGTAAATGTGCGACTACAATACAATACAATACAATACAATATAATATAATATAACATAACATAACATAACATAACATAACATAACATAACATAACATAACATAAGAGTCTATGGTCAGGTAAAGTATTAGGCTAGGTTTCAACATCTGCCACACCTGAAACACAAACTGAACGGGTGACATTTCCCTTTAGTCGGCCCTCGATCACTCATTGGTCAACTGTTATCAGAAGCTCGAATCTGATTGGCTCTCGCTCAGCACATCACTACCTCACAACTTTCAAACGTGTTTGTGTTTTTACGTTTCAGGCTGAAAGTTGTTCTTCCTGACCGGGTGAAAACGGGCCGGACCGGTTTAATACCTGAGTCTCGTGTTTATTTAATTATTAGATCTTATGTTGTTATTTATAGAATGTTACGTAGTTTTTATTATTAACATGGAAGTTAGACTGTAGAATGTTCCGGTATCTGTACTTTTACTTTATTTTTCTGACAACTTTTTTACTTTTACTTCCTACATTTTAAAACAAATATCTATACTTTCTATTCTAATTTTTTCTCTATGATGCCAGAGTACATTTCAGAGCCTGTACTTTTTTACTTTTCCTTGAGTAAAGACGTTTAATCAGTTTTAGTCTCGGTACTTCTGTATGTTTCAACAGTATCTGTACTTCTACTTGAGTAGAGAACTGTGTTCTTCTCTATTATTGATGAATACAGATTTTTATTGTGGTTTAGGATTAAAAAAAAACACACAGCTCACTGTCATAGAGAAGTGAAAAACAGGACCTGATTAAAAAATACAGGAAGTATCATGTCATTTAAAAAACACACTCAATTATGATTCCCTTCTTTAAAAACATTAGATTTCAACTAAAAAGGAAGTTAATGAAATAAATAAGTTTTTTCTCTGTGACACAATAAACATATTTGTTTTTTTAATAAAATGTCAGCTAAAGTGATTCCAGTGTGTTTTAATGCCTTTTTAGTTTAGTTTTAAGGATATTTTGATAAATATCAGGAAAATGTTGTGAATTATTAGTCAGGACAATTTAAATTTTCATATCGCCCCAAGCCTGAGAAAGATGTTCAGTTTATGAAATAAGAAATAGAGCCTGATTGAAAATAATGAAGTAATATGATTTCAGATTATTTAGTTTTTCGCTAAAAATAAAGATGTTTTTTTTAAATCAAACTTTAAAGGGATTCCAGTTTGTTAACAGTTTTAAGTCACGTTGAAATCGCATCAGTAACTAACTTAGTGGTTTGTTGTCGTCTGCTCTGTGTGTGTGTGTCTGTTATCCCCAGATAGCATGCAGTCATTAACGCCCTGTGTGTGTGTGTGTGTGTGTGTGTGTGTGTGTGTTTGTGTGTGTGTGGACATACTGAACCTGCCCTTGTTTGCCTTTTTATTGAAAGCACAGAGGCATTCTCGCTGCCTACTGTATGCAAAGTGCACACACACACACACACACACACACACACACACACCAGGACTATTGTGTTGTGTCAGGCAGAACATGATTGAATGGACGGGAGCTAAACAATACAGTAGATTTAATCTCTCTCTCTCTCTCTCTCTCTCTCTCTCTCTCTCTCTCTCTCTCACAGAGAGGAGGAGCACCTGACAAGGAGAACCAGTAACAGTAACCTCCAGCAGTTAGACCGCACCCGATCTTTAAAGAAAAGGGGGACCTGACTCCGGCAGCAGGACCACCACAACCTTCATCACCACCACCTCCACCAAAACACACAGAGGGGTCCGACGGCCGGCAGCATGCTGTCTAAAATCCTGGAGGAGATGTGGGTGGAGCCTGAGGTGCTGGAGGCCCTCAGCGAGGAGCAGAAGAGGATCCTCTTCCTGAAGATGAGAGAGGAGCAGGTCCGCCGCTGGAGAGAGAGGGAGGAGAGGGAGGAGAGGGAGGGAGGAGACGACAACAACAACAGGCCAAAGAAAGGTAGAGTGCACCGCTGTAACAGCACCACTATCATGTCCTGTTAAAGAGGACAACACTGACACAAAGCTTTCTGGGAAATGTGGTCTTCAGTCATCAGTTTGAATCGCAGTGATGTAATAAATAGTTTGAATCTGCCGGCTTCTCTTCAAATCACAGCATAAATCATCTGCATCGGGACACTTTATCCAAATACTGAAGCCAATACGTCAATCTGTCTCTCTCAAACAGCAGCCCTTTGCTGATTTGCATTCTGAGGTTTTAGATCGGAGGTCTGATAGCGCGCATACCGTAAATACAGGGCCGGCACAAGCCTTTTGGGGGCCCTCAGCAGAAACTGATTTGGGCCCCCTCCCACCATCGTCACAATTTGATCGGGGGCCTTCTGCCACATCAGTTATAGATAATATAACCGTTGATATTTGAGGTATTTGGGTAGTGACTTCACGCAAAGAAAACAGTGTTAAAGGAGATCCGATGTGCATGAAATGAAGGATTTAGTGGCATCTAGTGGTGAGGTTGCACATTGCATTTTCAGGTATCTTGTACTTTTACTTGAGTATTTAGTTTTTACTTTTACTCCCTACATTTTAAAACATCTGTACTTTTTACAACAGACTCGTTGCTTATTATTTTTCTTATTCATTTGATTATTAACCTTTTAAAAAAAAAATATAGGGATACTTTTTACTTTGAGTACATTTCATGGCCTGTATTCACTTTTACTTTTGACGAGCCCTTTCACGACTATTTACCGATCAGACCTCTCAGCTCTGAGTGCTCGTGAAGTCACGCCCTCTCCTGTTACCAATCTGATTAATGTGTTTAAATTACAGTCTTTTCATCGCTCTGTCAGCAGCCTCTCTTCTCCACCTTCCCCCGCTCATTTCACCCTCCCTCCCTCCGTCCAAGGTGTTCCTCTGACTCGCTGAGACCCGATCGCCTCACGAGTGTGTGTGTGTGTCTGTGTGTGTGTGTGTGTGTGTGTGTGTCAGGCTCTATTACTGCCGGTAGAATCGTTCCTGAATCAGATTGAGTAAACCCCGTGGTTTGAGGGCGTCGCCTCCGCTTCGTAACCACATATTAAGTTCCCGTCTTTGTTTACCCAATCTGTGCTGTGTCACCTGAGAGGCGGCTGAGTGTGTGTGTGTGTGTGTGTGTGTGTGTGTGTGTCGTTGCCATCCAGCTATAGTTGCCCCCTGTCATTTCTTTGTTCAGCCGTGCCGTTGTCGGGAAAAGACAATCACCTTGAATGTCACACAAACACACAATTAAACAGGACTTTGTTCCCGGTCACCGTGAAGGTGTGTTGCATACGGACAAGGCCGTGATTCATGTCGGTGATGGTCATCTGACTGAGGCGTCCACACAATGCACCCTTATGTGCTGGGGCCGACTGTATATACGCAAACACTCCCCCAAAAATACGGAGAGGGACACACAGAGGCGGCCTTTGTTGGTCCGGTTTCTGAGGAGCCTGCAGAGTCCTGCAGGGAGCCGAGCCGTCCAGGAACTCCTCCGGTATCTGTCGCCTCCCGTGGCTTTGAAAGGGTAAATCTGCGTCGGCGTACGCCTCCTCAAGGATCTGACCTTTCACGCCTCGTCCTCATGAGTGATGTCAGGGCAGGTGTTTCGCAGCGGCGCTGTTGCAACACAAGGCCATGGAGTAGAAGCAAATTAGTGCCGGAAATACCGTAGAGGTCTGTGGTCTCCCAGAGGTCTACGATAGAACCTCACATTAGTCCAGAGACCAGGTCCAAACAACAAGGTCTCTGCTGTATTTATGTCTAGACGACGGTATTTTAAGTGTTGATGGAGCAGCTACAGTGTTAGCGTAGCCTACCTCCGATCGAGCCAAACTCCATTCAGAAAACAAGCGTTTTAAAGGCTTTTTGCTCACGATCTTCCAGACAGACCTAACAAACCACGACTTCAGACTTCATATGAATTGTCATCAGTATGTCGTTACCTCAGCGTCCTTTTTTATCCGTTTATTGCAATTGAATCACAACAAAATTGGTTTATTTTTACCACTACATTGGTGGCAAGGCAGCCCCTCTGATCATCCTGCCACGTTGATTTTAAAGGTCCCATATATTGTGTTTCCTGTATATCACATGTCATGGGAAAACACCTTGTGATGTCACAGTGAGGTGTGGGGGTCATGTCTGCCTCGTGTGTCATGATGATGTCACAACAAACACATGTAACGATGTTACGAGGTGAAGATTAGCCAACAGACAAAGATTCAAAGCGTTCTCAATCAGATGTTTCCAATTGAAACATTTCGTGGGAGTTTCTGTTGAACCGCCCCGAGGTCAGTTTCATGAAGCGCTGCCAGCTCACAAACAGGAATGAGGTCACTTGTTATTAACCATTTCTTCTCTAGCGATCCCACATTATTATAACATCGTTTGTCAATATTCAAGATATATTTGATGCAATGAGACACAATAAAAACAGGGAGTTCAACAAGTCCATAGCTGTTGTGAGGTTTCTCCAGCTCCTTACTTATAGGACAGCACCACCTTCTGGATAAAAGCCAGAACAACAGTTCATGAAGCAGAAAGCTCACCCTGTGTTTGTTCTTTTCTTTTCCCTTCAGCAGACAACAAACATGTGAGGTGGCTTCTGGGTCGTGACGGAGACGTGAGCGTCAGCGTGATCGGAGAGGTGGACGAGTTCAGGTCATCCAAACTCCTGCAGAGCCTCATGAGCAGCAGGTAGACTCGCACACAAAAACACACACAAAACGCACACAAACCTCCTCACGTGGCTTCGCTGATACACCGAGACTTAAATCAGGCCTTTTTGTCACGAACCTTAATATGACGAGGACGCCCTAGCAACAGTGATGCGTCTGCAGAAGCAACAGTCGCTGTGTTTTGCAGCTTTAGGCTGATTCATTAATACTTTTACATTTACGCGTTCATCCATACAGACTTACAATAAGTACATTTATTGCTATCAGATTTTTAAATCATTTCTTTCACAAAAAACCCTAAACATAATCGGTTTCATCACGTCCAGAATGTGCAAATCCCATTCAAACCTCATGTTTGCAGTTCTTTAACGTAGTTTTAACACGACTTAAAGAGCCTCGTGTGTTTGAGACGACATAACGCTCTGATGACCGAGGACAGCCGTCGGCGGCGGCGTCTCCTCGTCCTGATTGGATTATACAAGTTATTTGCCATATGACCGACTGCAGGATTGATTCTAAAAGGTTAAGACGTCTGTCTGTCTGTCTGTCTGCCTGCCTGTCTGTCTGTCTGTCTGTGGGACTGAAAATGGACGTCTTTGTCTTCCAGAGTCCACGCTGATAACATGAACGCCATCCAGACGTCGGACTTGCCGACAGGAAGAGACTGCATCCAGCTGTCCCTCACAGATGTTAACGTGAGTTCCTGTTTTTCTTCCCCTGTGTGTGTGTGTGTGTGTGTGTGTGTGTGTCAGAGTCTCACCATCACATTTAAATGTTCAGGATGACCCGGCGCCGCCGCGCCACCAGTGGTCCGAGGAGGAGTCCTGCAGCACCGACGACGACCCCAAGGACCCCGCCGACGCCGACAGCGACAGCGAATCAGGCGGCAGCTCGGTCAACTGGGCTCCTCTCAACAGGCCCCATCTTAGTAGCCATGGCAACCGGCCGCCGCTCAAAGCCCAGCTGTCAGACGCAGGGAGGGCCGGCCGACAAAACAAAGGTAACAGGAGAGGAGGGGACGGAGGTGCAGAGAAACAGGATTCATGGGTTTTTTCTCAACGATTCACTCATTTGCTGATTATCGTCTGTAAAAGAAATTAAAAAAAAAGGTAGAAAGGTCCTGCTTTAAAACCCCAAACATTTTTCCAGATAAAGTAATTGATGATAACATAAGGTAATAAAAATAAAAGGTACAAAAGAGGAAGAATTAATGAATTAAATATTGTCTTATTATGATTGGTTATGATTGGATGATGATCTCTAATGCTTAGTTTAATCTACAACATTGTTAAATAACTAGCCGTCAAATAAATGGAGTGGAGTCAGAATGCTCAGAATAATCCTTTAGTACAATTTATTCTAAAATATATCCAGTGAAAGCCCTGCATGTCAGTTTTCTGTCTATTTTTCAGATTAAATGTTCTGCATCGGTTGACTTTATTCCAGCTAAATAAACCATACATGACATCAACACTATATAGAGTGAAATATTAGACTCTCAGCTCTTTCAAACTGACGTTTCCTCCTCTCTCGCCCGTCCTCAGACCCGTCGCAGTACGGCGGCCGCGTGGCCCGGCTCAGGAAGGCCTTCTCGGAGGATCGCCAGCTCCCGCCCGCCTACAACAAACCAACCATACCCGCCAAACCTGCTCACCTACAGAAGAGAAGCACACCTTTGATCCGCTGAGGATGGAGGCGTGTCCCGGCCGCTACCAGACCTCACCAGAGTGATAATAATAATAATAATAATAATAACAACAACAACAACAACACTGATGATCAGAGGAGGGGGCAGCCTGACCTGAAGCTGAACCGGTGACCTGAGATGCTCTCTCTGCCGGGCCTGGAGTCACGTGGGCCGACCTGCAGACGGAAAAAGACTTGAAAAGCTTTCCGACCTGAGAAAAATGAAGCGGCTTTGATGTTGAGTTCAAATACGCTCGTGTGATCGGCAGACTGAGATAAAGACTCACAGACGATGCTGCCGTTAAAAGAGCTTTAATGAAGTTTTTATATTCAGAGGTTTTAAGAAGAAGTTACTGGGAAAGGGATTGGGAGTGTATTTGTACATGTTGTACATGTTTAGTCGTGTCACTGTTCGCCAGCGGATCAATCGCCATGGTGACGGGCTTTCTGGGGATGAAATGAGAGGACCGACTTCATGGTGAACAATAAACAGAAACATAAAAAACATCTTGGCTTGTGGTCGGTTGGCCTCCTGTTTACACCGAAGTCTTGATGTGAATGAATCAACAGGAAGTGATGATGTCACAGAGTCTACGGGGATTATGGGGGAATCAGTATTTGGACGGGGAGGATGTTTTGGGTCCTCCAGCACGCTGCATTTAATAACAAACCATGACTATGAGGTTAAATAGCTGACTCATGATTTTTTCATTTATTATCTGTTATTATCATACTTTGGTCCAGACTGAAACATCTCAGCTACTATGTTTCGTTGGTATGCATATTTATAAATATTATTATTATTATTATTAATAATAATAATAAATGATAAATAATTCATTCTTATGCCATGACCCTCATCTTTAGTACCTGGACGTTGGTATTAGTCTACATTTGGTAGTCAAAGTTTAAAGCCGATCCGGTTTCTCTAACTGCGCTCCAATATTTTGGGTTTGTGGCCAAATAACCTTTGACCTTTCCCCGTCGACCTCGGCTGCACTCTGTGATTAATGCTAATTAGCAAACATTCCCGGGAGCCTATCAGCTGTCGGCTCGTTATGCAGATTAAGATCACCTTTAATAAAGTTACTCCCCTTAATTGACCTTCAGGATAATTGCGGTGACCTTTGCAGTAGCAGTTTGACCATGTGACCGTAAGATCCATACTGATGTCACATGATGACAAGTCTCCATGACAACGGAAACAACAGACGCCACGATATGTTTGTATCTTTCTTCTTTCCTGGTCGTCGGGTTAGTGGAACACATGATCGGCTGCAGCCAGTGAGGAGTGAGGAGCTGCATGGACGCGGTCAGGTGACACGCTGGGGGGGGGGGGGGGGCAACGCTTTTTGGCCCTTGGAGGCTGCTCTAGAGGCACTGACCTGCATCGTGGTGAAACTGGAAGAAGAGCTCCTGTGACGGATTTGATCACTCTCTCACTACTCCAGCGTCCAGTCAGCACTTTCCACCTCAGGGTTATTGTCTCGTATCGATTGAAACGTCCCGGAGGAACGACCTGAAAGCAAGGAAACAAAAATACTGAATCCTTCTTCAACGATGCCATGAGACATAGCAGTACTTACTCCCTAATTATTGGGTCACATATTTACTTGGTCACTAATTCACTGACAGAAATCAGCTGACACTCTTTTATAGCGCCAGAACTAATGTTATGCATGAATTAATTTCCACATGGGTAACTGTGACACCTAATGTAATCATTGCACCTGGTCAAAAGTGATTGTACATTCAAAACTCACCTTTTCACTCCAGCTTTAAACTATTTTTGCTCGTTAGCTTGGTTTGTTCCCTTCTCTTTCATTTGATTTTTTACTTTGACCACCTGGAAAGACGTTATGTATTCTTATTATTTATTTTAAAAGGAACAAACAGAGGATAACAAAATATTCCAACTTTATGGCCAACGTACTGCTCGTTTGCCTAATGAGCTTCTATGTCTTTTGTTGTGGGGATAAAAGAGCAAATCAACTGAGACTGATTTTATCTTTTTATTTTGCATTTAACAGTCGAGTCCGTTCATATGGTTATAGCGTGCATTCAGCGTGGGAGAGGAGGGGGAGGAGGCTGGGGGGGGAGAGAAGTTGCTGATGGCGGCCACTTACACAAAGATTATCTTATTCAGCGGGATGCGTCAGAAAACAGGCCGTCAGGAGATCAAACGGCGGAGCAACAGAAAAGCTGATTAGCATGTGGTTTAAGAGCGAGACGCTGGAGGGGAGAGGGAGGGAGGGAGGGAGGGAGGCAGGGGGAGAGAGGGGGGGAGACGGCGCGAATGTGGGCGGCAGGTCACGGGAAGCGGCGCGTCACAGCCAACTCAATAAAAGTCCTCATTCCTGCGCCGGCTCTCTCCACGCCCGCAGCCGCGTGCTCAACGACGTGCCTCTCCGAAGAGCGCGCGGATGTGCGCTCGCGCGTGCACGCCTCGCATTTCTTGAATCATGTGACTTGACATGAGCAGTCATGCACAGTGTGAAAAGCCCCGCTATATATAGTCCAGTCGGGACAGTGTTGGGTTTCCCAGAGACGCTTTGAGTCCGGCTTTGTCCCGCAAGAAAGTCCACTTGTCCCGCTGCGGGTTGGACAGTTTAAACAAGGACACTTCCTGTCCCCGCATGATTGTAAACTTAAAAAAAAAAAAAAAAAGGATTAGATGCCCCGAGGCCAATAAAGCATATCTTATCTGTTTTTTTGTGTGTGAATGAAGTCATTGTGAGGAGTCATTATGAGTCAGGAGATCAGACGGATAACGGCTCCGGACTTAATGAATAACAACACCTCCGCGGCGAGGCTTCAGACGTGGCCCTGAAGAGGAGAACGCTTCATTCGTGTTGGAGAATCATTTATGCAAGAGAGAAGAAAAACGCTGCAGGATGAAGAGACAGAAACAGCTGAGAGCGTTAAAGTGTTAATGTGGACAAAACATGCAGTCAGCCATCGGGGTTTCCAAGGGTTCTCTCTCATATTTAGTAATAAACATATAATAGTGTATACGGACACATTTTAAAGGACCTTACAAATGACTAAACATGTTTCACGTCATGATATACATGTTTTAAAACTGATATGTAGAAAAAGTTGCCCACGGTTTAGTCATAAAAAAAACAAAAGAAAAACAGTAAAAATTGAAGATAGCTATTGAGAGGTATTGGATATACTCCCAAAACACGGAAGCCTACATTTCCCAGAATGCAATATACCACATCCGAGATGCCCTCAGTTTGTATTGCAGTCACTTAAAAACGAGTACACCAAAATTAAAAGTTAGAAATGTAGCTAACCTGCATATGTTGTGTAATTAGCATGATTAGCACAAGTTAGCATCATCACTTATATGGACAGAGTTTCAGCAACTGCTTAGCCGATTTGGTCAATATTGGAGTTTTATTTTGTTTGAGGATGCCGAATGCATTTCTGACATTTAAAAAAAATTAAAAACAGGAGGTTTAAACCACAAATCATATTTAAACAGCCAGTGGGCTGATTTTATTACGTTTCAGTCAATTTAGACGTTTTAGAGATCACTGAATTACTGTATTTGAAATAACTTCAACTCTGTTTCGGTTGCAGGATATTTATCAGCACAATTAACTAAAAAGGACAGAGAGCATGTTCAATATAATTCACAGGTAGCCGACACTCTAAAGGGGATTTACAATTGGATATTGGAACAAAACTAAAAAGGTGGAATACAACCATGTCTTTATAACAACGACAACAATAAAAGAGGAGGTAGAATACAAGAGTCCTGGAACAAGTTTAAAAATAGAGAAGACACCATGTGCATCATCTTTCCGTCCACATCGCCATGACGACGCGATGGTCTACGGGTGTTGGAAGGTCGAGTATCACACATCACCTGCAGACGGAAAGATGAGATGACGTTGCTGTAAACATCAAAATTGGCAGTCACGCTCTCTCCGGGTGTGTCCTGTTGGCACTCAAGGCCATGACAGCAGGACCCGGTGACCCGCTTCGCTTCATCGGAGAGGAGGGGAGCTAATGATTCGCAGATCACAGTCCCGTTTCTCTACAACCAGAGGAAGTTGGCGTCGCTGAACTGAAAAACCCTGAAGATGGACGCCGTGTGCCCGTCGTGGCGTCCACCAGCTGTGGACATCATCAACATTTGGACAGGACGAGGAGGAAGGAGGGGAAGTAACCATGCACTGTCCTGGATGGAAAGCCCCGGCCGTGCTCCTCCTGCCCTGTTGGACAGCTGCAAAGCGGTGGGTCAACGCCACGTAGCAGAGCAAAGTGCAGCTGCAGCCGCGGCCTGCAGCAGCAACGCTGCTATAGAGCAACAAGCAAGACGACTAGAAACATGTCGTCGGTGGTCTGGAGGCAAACGCAGACAAGGATGAAGACGCGGCAGCAATAACTATTCATGATAATAAACTTACACAATGGAGTCCAAAAAATAATCAACAGAAAAACATTCACTTCAGGTCTGGAAAACAGAGAAACAAGGCCGGACGATGGCAAACACTCAGGAAAACACAGACTAAATACACTAAGGACTAATTGGGTAACAAGACACAGGTGGGCAGGCTGAATGCTGATTGGAGGAAGACACAGGGGGCGGGGCTAAGGCTGATGAGACTTAACACCACACAGGTGATACACACGGAAAAAAAGGAGGGAAAAAACTCCAACTACAGGAAGTAAAGCCAGGAACACAATAGACAAAAACTACAAAATAAAAGAGGAAATCGACAAAAGGAAACCCAGCAGAATGTAGAGTCTGGAGAAGAAGATGAAGACGGAGCGATGAGGATGATGATGATATTACTCACATGTTTACATATTTAACCTATTTTCTTATATCATATAATAGTAATTATATCATATTCGATCGTTTCAGCTTTATTCCAGAACTTCAAAGTGACTTGACGGTCATTGAGATATTCTGGTTTAAACTGCCAATTTAGAAATGTCAGCAATTCATTCAGCGTCTTCAATAACCTTGATATGGGTGATTATGCTAACTAAAGCTGATGACTCGAATTCTGAGCCTGACTCAGCAGTTGGAAGTTACCGATTTCTCATTACAAGTAAACGCAGCATACTTCCGTGAGTAGCCTCACCTGGGAGACCAACCGCTGCTGACTGAGCTAGTACAAGCACTTTCATTAGTGGTCACATGATCAATCACCATGTTTTAACTGACTCTTTGATAGATAGGATAGGAGTACAACTTTAAACACACAATAGCACGGTGTAGCAACATTCTTGGACCGATCAGATGAAAATACATTGTAATAGAAACAAATTAACTGTAACCATTTAACTGTCTAAACAAAGCCTACTAATTATCGTAAATACAACTACAGACGACTATAAAGACGCCAACGTGGCTCAGTGGATGACAATGTAAGTCTGAGGGTTTGATGCTCCCCCGCTAGAGGACCGCATACCTGGGAAAACCAATAACATTCGTAGGTCAGTGGGTTGAGTTGTCCATTAACCACGAGGTTGGCAGTTTGATCCCCGGGCTCCTTCTGTTGACGTGAGCAAAACGCTCCCCAGGGGTTTCCTAAACATTGAGGAAGGGGTCAAATACAGAGGTCAAGTTTCACATAAGTACCTGTGTGTGTGTCTACTGTAAAAAAAGTTAGTAATTTAGTGCTAATTAGCCAATGTTAGCATGCTAACACGCTAAACTGAGGCGGTGAACGTGTTGGCATTTAGCTGATGCTAGCATTTATACATTAGCAGTATAACAGTAGCGCTTCCACTGTGAGCATGTTTGCTGACATGGCATTAGCTTAAGTTAGCATTCAGCTGACGTTAGCACTAAGCAGAATTAAGCATTCAGCTGAAGTTAGCATTCAGCTTAAGTTGGCATTTATCTTAATTTAGCATTCAACTGATATTAGCATTTAGCTGAAGTTAGCATTCAGCTGAAGTTAGCATTCAGCTGATGTTAGCATTCAGCTGATGTTAACATTCAGCTGAAGATAGCATTCAGCTTAAGTTAGCATTCAGCTGAAGTTAGCATGTAGTTGAAAACCCCCCTGATAGCGATGCTAGCATGTTGACTGAAAACAAGACACTGAGATGATCACATTTAGAATATGAAGCTGTATGAGGGGGGGGGGCAACTGTCTCACATTGGGAGCAACTTAAAGCTCGACACTCACTGTCAACAATCCATTCAGCATCACGCGGTTGGCGTGAAAGAAAGCCGTTATGAAATAACACAGCAGGCGGCCTTTATCGCCACGATTTGTCAAACTTCCTGGAAACACTGTGGCTTTTGGAAAAAACAAAAAAAAAGCAGGCTAAAGATTAACAGAACGCTGCCACCGAAACGAGCTCCATGTGAACCGACTGAGGAGCAGAATGAGATTAAAAAAAAAAAAAAAACTCACAATCACAACTTTGAATTTAATAGTGTTTTTAGTAGGTAGCGTGAGCCCATCCCCCCCCCCCTCAGCAAAAAAACAGGGGATAGAAGTTGGTCTATTCTGAATCCACCTTTAACAGCTTTAAAGGTCAAAGGTCAAGAGTCCCCTTTGACCCCCTCGTGTCACCAAAATATAACCCGAGGGCGGACGGGCAAGTCTTTTTCTTTTCTTTTAGTGATGTGAGAAGCCATTGTGTGTCGGAGAGTAACGCGTTTCCCATGTGGATAAAAAAGTGTGTAACGGGGCGTCGTGATGAGGAACGATCTCAAGGAAAGATGCTGTTCCTGCAAAGCTGTTACACATTTTCTAACGCCGGGGATGAAAGCCAAACGGAGAGAGAAAAAAAGGGGGGAGAAAAAAGAAAAAAAAAAGAAAATCACAATGAGACACAGTGTCTCCGAAGCAGACGCAGTGGCCAAAATTTCAAAGGTCTGTGGCTGCTGAGTGGAGGGGTCCGCCCAGCTCCAGCGCAGGTTGCCTTTGGGCTGGCAGGTTGTTCCACTGCAGTGTGTGTGTGTGTGTGTGTGTGTGTGCTGACATACGTAGGCTCCACAGGGGTCCGTGACGGCACACACCGGCTATCTGGACGGACGTCATTAACTCCAACGTCTCGCCGCGGTGCGTTCAGGGCCCCTCTCTCTCTCTCGGATCTCACGCTCATCTACCCCCCCCCCCCCTCTTTGTCTGGCCCTCGCTATCTTCATCCCCTGCTGTCCACCCCCCCACCCCTCCCCTGCGTCTCTCTCTCTCTCTCTCTCTCTCTTCTCTCCCCCTGTGGCCTGCTTTTCATCTCTCCCACTCTCCTCCCTTCTCCCTCTCTGCCCTTCACCACGTCTCCTTCTCCCCCCTCCCCCCATCCCTCCCTCACCCTCTCACTAGATCCGCTTTCCACCCCCCTCACTCCCCCAACTCTCTCTCTCTCTCTCTCTCTCTCTCAACCCCCCACCTCCTCCTCTTCTCTGTCCTCCGTTCAATCCCTCCTCCTCCTCCTCCTCCTCCCCCCTCCTCCTCCCTTTCTCTCCTGCCATCTTGCAGGCCAGTGGAGCCAGACTGCAGGCGTTCAGGGAGTCACTGGACCTGCTGGGCAGCGGGTGACACAGATTTCCGGTGTGTATGTGTGTGTGTGAGTGAGTGTGTGTGTGTGTGTGTGTGTGTGTGTGTGTGTGCATGCGTGACGAGAACAGGGAGGGGGGATTAAGCTCCAAATCACTAGAAAGAGAGAGAGAGAGAGAGAGAGAGAGAGGTGGAGGAGGAGGAGGAGGAGGAGGGGGGGGGGGGGAGAAAAAAAACCCTGCAGATCCAAGAATTTGAAATTCCCCCCTTTGTCTGGGCGATGAAGAAACACTGGACTTTAACTACGAGCCCGTGTTGCTCGTTCAGCGCTGCGATAGCATGATGTTGGAGCTCCCGGCTTTTCTCCATGAGTTGGCAGTGTCCTGCGTTGGCTGGCGTGCTGCGCTTTCTCTCTCTCCCTGTGCCTGACAAACACACACACACACACACACACACACACACACACAACCCCCACAGATGCACACACACACACACCGCACACACACACACACACACACACAGTCCCTCTGCGATCCCCCTGACTGAAGGCACACAGGAAGTGCAGCCGTGGCCCAATTATAGCGTGACACCTCGGGCCGGCCGTTGCCATGGTTACGTCTTCCCTGCGGTCCCCTGGAGTGTGGCGCCGAGGAAGAAGGTCTTATCACATCAGCCATCGTTACGGCAACAAGCAAAAAAAAAAAAAAAAAAAACCCACCCTGTAGCCTCTCAGTCCAGCCGGCTGTGATCGTGTATCTATATATATATATATCTATGTGTGTGTGTCTATATACCTATATTTATAGATATGTGTGATCCTGACATGAATAGATAAAAAGGGAAATTGCGTGAGCGCGTAAAAACACGGAGACAGGTTAGGTGCGTGTAGGTGTGTGTGTGTTTGAAGGTGTGTGTGTGTGTGTTTGTGTGTGTCTGTGGGGTTGTGATAAGACTCACCATTAGGTGACTCATAATCCACACAACCTCTCTCTCTCACACACACACGAACACACAAGTGTGTACAACCAGAAACACAGTGGCTAACATACACACAGACATACATACACCCAATTAAAAACCACACACACACACACACACACACACACAGTAGTATAAACCCAGCCTGTAGACAATTACACATGGCCAATTTCTTTTTTTTTTATTTCAAAAAGGGCAAACAGAGCTATACAGTACAAGTTGCACATGAAATAATTTAGCCTAGGCTGAACTCATTCATTTCTTACTGATGCAGTGACGTCAGAACAACAGAAACAAAACTCCCCCCCCCCCTCCCCGTTAGAAACAAAACATTTGGCTCCTTTGCTTGTTTGTTTTTTTCTTCTTCAAATGTCCAAACACAATACATCCAAACTGGAAAGGGATGTAAAAAAAGACATAATGTTTTTTCCGGATATTTACAGTCTATTTACAGCATTTTTTTTTGTTGTCGTCACCTAAATATTGACACGCACACACACACACACACACACACACACGCACACACACCGCATTGGTATCCTTCTTTTCCCTCTCTCCTCTCCACGTCACTGATTGTCAAAAAGAAAGGATGGGAGAACGAGTGTGGACATTCTTAAAAGCGGAGCTGCAGCTCCTCCTCGGACACCGGACCCCCCCACTCCTCCCAGCGGCGGATCTCTGAACCACAGTCCCGGTACGTTAGCATGGCGTCCTTGTGTGTGTGTTTCTTTTTTATTTCGCTGCAGCTCCTCAAACAATCATCCAACCGGGATCCTCTGACAAACGCTGCCGCCCCCCCCCCCACGTTGCTATCCATCCAGGGTGCCGTTGCTTCTCTCCTGTGCCAGACCCAAAGTAAAGTCGGAGCCCCTTAGATCAAACCCAGACACTCTGCTCTCAAACCCGGGTCCTCCCGGCTTCCTCTTCAGCTCCTCGCACTTCCTGTATTTACAGATCTGGTGTCCCCTCTTGCGGTTGCGGCAGCTGCTGCACTGTTCGCAGTTCGTCTGACGCCGACACGGCACGCACTCGCCGCACCGCTTCCTCTTCCTCCGGCCGCCGCCGCCCCCGGCCAGCGAGCCGGGAGAGTAGCCCTCGGCCACCAGCCCCTCCATGCCCTCGGCCGCCACCGCCGCGCTCCTCCAGTGGCCGCCCCCCATCTGGAAGCCCGCCAGGGGGAACAGCGCGGGGCTGAAGGGGAACCAGGCGCCCAGGAAGGGCTGGAAGTCAGTGCTGCACCCGGAGGAGTCCTCTTCCTCCTCCTCGGGCCCGGATCCGCCTCCATCCACGTCCCCCTTTGTCTCTGCGGGCTCCCTTTTGGCCGGCTGGCCGCTCGGCGCTCCGAGGCCGGCCTGCTCCGTGGTGGCAGGGGTCAGAGCCAGCAGCCCGGCACGCATCAGCAGCTCCGCGGCGTGGGCCAGGTGGAGCCCGCTGGGCGACTCCCACATGTCGGGCCAGGAGGGGGCCCGGCGGGGCTTAGTGTGCGCGGGCTGGGCCTCCCGCTGCTGGGCCGGGGAGGGCTGGATCAGGCCTTTGACGTCCACGGCCGGGGAAGGGGTGGAGATGTAATGGGAGAGGCCGTAGGGATGGCTGGAGCGCTTAAGGCTCGGTCTCAGCGGCTCATTGGGGATTTTAGCGCTGCTGCTGCGGGCCTGATCTGGGGAGGAAGGGCCAGCGATGTCTACGGCAGTGGACATAGCAGTGGCTGTGTGTGGGGGTGCCTGTCCTTGTGTGACTGTGTGTGTGTGTGTGTGTGTGTGTGTGGGAGAAGGGGATTGAAGCCGATGCGAGGTTGACAACCGTCCTGCTGTTACTTCAGCCAAAATGGCAAGCCTTGGCCTGAGTCCCTATTCCCATTCTCTGCAGCAGCCTCGGAGTCCTGGAGAGCTGGAAATGAATGGGGGATGAAGAGAGGAGGGTTAAGAATAGAAACGTTGGAGGGACGAATACAGACAAGAGAGTAAACAAGGAGGAGAGGAGCCCACGGGAAGAGATAGCTTTCTCAGCCAGGGGGGCAGACTGTCAAAGTGTGGCGAATCCGCCGTTAAAAACGGGGGGAAAACAACAAATATGTGCGTGTAGATTCTGGAAATAAACTGCGCGAACAGGAGCCGTGTGTGAGCCCAGCGCGTGGCTTGGACTATGATTTCCGCATACAGGAGGCGGTATCCCTTTAAGGATTTCACGGTATATCAATGCAATCAATAACAGAGCGACAACAATATGCAAAGATATGCGCATATGCGCAGGTCAAATGTGGAGCGCGCTTTTCAAATACATTTTGACGACTGCTGTTATGTGTGCCAAGCACACAGCTTCAAGCTCGGCGGAGGAAGACGAAAATAGAGAGAAAGGTAGAGGAAGGAGGAGAAAAACAGGCTGTCTTTTGTCTGGTATCGACGGCGGAGGAGCGAGGTGCGCAACGATGCGGTTGCTGTGGATAAAAAAAGACTCCGGGCTGTAATTCCGTGTCCACGTTTGTTAGAAAAATCCGGCGATTAAACGCGAAGGCACACTGCGGGTCAGACGGGTTTTTTATAGAGAGGGGTCCGGCAGGAAACCCGATCGATCCCCCTCTCTTTCACCGTCATTCCGGGTTACCTAAGAAGACGGTCGGCCGACGCCACGACGAGCTGACCACAGTCCGAGTGGTCGCTGCGACACGGCGCCGCGCGCACGAAAAGGCGACAAAAAACACCTCCCCCCTCCTCTCTCTCCTTCCTCCTCTCTTCTCCCCCTCCGAAACAGCGACAATCAACAGGAAGTGTGAGTATATGATGAAAAAAGGGCCGCTTACCTCGTCCAAACTCTCCTGTCAAACATATGATGAAGTCATGAAGTAATGGCGTGCTGATTGTAGTGTATATGGACGGCGGAGCTGCCGATTCCTCCTCCACCTCTCCGTCCCGGAGGGTCTGCAAACACTCTGCACGGAATTTGGGGGCGTCGCTCAAAATGCGAAGTGGACTCCGCCAAGCCGGAGAGACCGCGGTCAGAAGAGCGACCCCGCGTGATGTCCACGCGAGGACTCCGGCGGCGCACGCGGACAAGCTGTCCGCAGGAAACAGGCGACTATAATCCAGTAATAACATGCATCGGACGGCACACACACACACACACACTTGTGTTGGTCCCAACAAGGAACACCTTGTTATAATATTTCATGATGTATATAAATTGCAAGTACCCCCCCCCCCTTTTTTTTCTTAAAAAATAAAATAAATAAAATATATATTACATATATAAATGTAATATATATAATATATTTAATTGTATATAATATTTAGATTTATTCAATATATAAATGCTTATTATTTATTAAAAATAAATATTTATTTCATATATAAATGTTGTTTTTTTCTTAAAAAATAAATATTTATTACATATATAACTGTTTTATATTATATAAAAATATATTATTTTTAAACAGCAACAATGAGTAATATATATATATATATATAAATAATTCACAAAATAATATTTATAAAAATATAGGTTATATATGTATTAACAGCAACACAGGATTATATATAAAATTTGAAAGCTATCAATAAATCCTTTCAATACGCGCGGACATTATTTATTACAGCATATTATAGCAATGCCTTTAAGCCAATAATTAAGTCGGTGAAGACGCCTCTGTAAACTAGAATTACCTCTCTTAATTTATAATTAACTTAGTTTAAACAACCTGCATTAGCTTTGATCAGCTTAGCATACAGTGGCTCATTAGTGGACGTGAATGGGAGATGAGGGATGTGAATGTTTGCTTCATGGTTGTTGTTTTTTCTCCCACATTCATCAATACGATATAAATGTGTCAGATTCTCAAGTTGGTATTATATTATTGATATTAAACATCTCTTACTTTAAATAATATAGATGATCACAACAGCAGGGAACGCAAGTTAAAACAAGTGTAAAGGATATGGTGCCTTATATATTTTCTAATAATTCATTTATCAGTTGCTTCCACACCGGAAGTGTGTGTCATAACCTTTCCCATGACATGAACACCTGTTTTTTTTTTTTTTTATTATAAAAAGACACCTGAACTTGTTTTGCTAGAAAAACAAAACCAACAAACAAAAAAAAGTAATAATTGAACAAACAATTTCAAAATAAAAGACTTTTTTCCCCTCCACCAAACCTACCCAGAATCCTCTCCAATTAGCAGTGACCGCGTGTTAGCCTGCGTGCTAACGTGCCGCAGGTACATGTATGTAATCTGTCCCCGTGTCCGTGAACGCGGCTGGTGACTCCTCACGCAGGGACGGTGTAGTCCACTCCACCTCTTGTGAAAGCCCTCCGTTGCATCTGGCACGCAGCCAGATACCTCGTGCGTGTCCCTGTGTGTGTGCGTGTGCGTGCGTGCGTGTGCGTGTCACTATGGGAGCAGGGGGCCCACCGTACTCGCCTACACTGTCTGGCCTGGACTATCCGTGCAAACACAGCGACTTCTAGCGGTCACCGCGAGTACTGCCACATCTTAAAATGGCCACTGGTGCTGGTGGACACTGCAGCACGGCGGCCCCCCCTTCACCTCCAGCCGAGGCCTCTCTAACACACACACACACACACACACACACACACACACACGTCCCACTGCAGTCACCACACAGGGCTGTTTACTCATTATCCCGTCGGCTGTTAATCCATAAACACACTGCTCTGTCTCGCTGCTAACGGAGGGGAAGTTTTACACTGAAGTGCATTTAATCATGTGATTAAAACAAATATAGAGTTTGGTCCCTGGCCTTGCAGAAAAAAACAAACAAACAAAATAAAAAAAAATGATAAAACATCACCTCCAAAAAATAAATACACGAAAGCCGACAAATCAGATCACTCAATAAGTTTTTATTCACAATATACAGAACGATGATTCAAGTCGGACAAAACCGCAGCCAGTAGAAAATAAATCTAAAGAAAAATCGCAAAATACATCCTTTTTATAACACTTTAACAGATTAAATACGAGTTTTCCTCAGAAAGAGCAGATGGTAACCGGATACGAACGGCAGATAGTGTTTCGACAAGGTTGGAAGAATTTTAATTTCATTCAGAGAACAAACAAACTTCGGTTTTCTTTGACTAAGCAGCTCTTAGTGCAAAAAATAAAGTATAATTAGAATATGTAACATTCGTATGTGTGCGTTCAGAGTCCGGGTTAGTAGATTTAAAACGTTAAGGCCTTCGCTGACTTGTAAATTAAATATGGGCCTGCCTCGAGACACAGAGCAGCCGGTAATCATGTTTCATGCTCGACGCCCAGAGGAGGCGAGGAGGAAGGGGAGAGAGAGGCGACGCCGGGACGTGAAGGCAAAATGGCTGCATGTTGGAACATTTCACTTCCATCACATCCAGTGAGAACTTTTAACTAAACTCTTCACATTAAGCAGGTCAAAATACAACTTCCTGCCGCACCGCGTCCGACTGTCAAAGTCCCTTTTCCTTATCGTTCCTCAAATGACCTTTGATCTTAAAAAGTAGCGTCGGCCTGCATGGAAAAAAAAAAAAATCTAAATTCACAACATTTTCCAGCACTTTCTGGTCTGAAGAACATCCACCGTTTTTATTGAATCGCGGCAGCGTCCTAAAGTAAAGCATCAGTGTGACGCTGCGAGGATGATAAATGATTGGACAAACTACGAGAAGCCATGAGGGTGAGGGTCGTCTGATTGGAGGGCTTAGGCGTCCTTCTTTTTGATGATGAGCGGCCCGACGTTGTCCCCGGTTTCCTCGTTGTGTTTGGTGTGAGCTCCGTCGCAGTAAGGGAACTGTGAGGAAAACAAAAACATTAAGTTGGAGAATAAAAACATGTAGAACAGAAGTACATTTAACCATTTTGATCACCATTTCCTCATTCTTTATTCTTTATCTCCATAAAGCCAAGATCTTGTTTACACAATAAAAAGACTTCTCTGCATCTCAAGGACTTCTTAAAAGTTCCACCTGGGTTCCCTTTAAGTGAGCCTTTTGTTATTCTAAAAACACACACCTCGACACAGAACGATCATTCAGTTTAATTAAGATTCTCACACCGAATGTTTAATTTGCTCAAGCCAACACTAACGAGCAGAGCTCTGTGGTTTGAAAGGGCAGCTTAAGACTGACGGGGTGGGGGGGCAGACAACAACAACACCTGGCTGTGACATCGCTGACCCTACAAACAGCAGTTGGGACCAGGTACTCAAAACACTAATCGCTGCTGACGGCTGACCTTCTTTGACTTCCAGCAGCGGCAGTACACGGCCTTGGTGCCGATGTCCTCCATGTCGAAGCTGTGCACCACTTTGGGGCTGTCTTTACTGATGGCCGTGTTCACCAGGCCTTTTTTACAGCTCCGCCCGCTCAAGTAGTGGCTGACTAGAAAACCCCCGACGGCTGCAACCACGGCAACCGGCACCGCCACTACAAAATGCTCTGGATGGATAGAGAGAGACAGACAGGCAGGCAGACAGTCAACATGTGCACACAGACACAAATGTTAGAAAACATCCCAAACACAATACACATGCTGCTGCATAATGATGGGTGATTAATCATCTCATACATAGATGATTAAACACCTGCAACTGCACATTTAAATACAAACTGAATGTATGTTGGTTTTTCATAACGTCCACCTGCTGTTTAAGTGAGATCAGGTGTCATTATATAATTTTAAAAAAAGAAACAGGTGTTCATGTCATGGAAAACTGATGAATCGAGATTATAGGAAATATCTCAGGCACCAAAACCTGGACGACTTCTGTTGGTCAAGGCTATAAAGTCATATTTATCAGCATTTGCTGCACTATTTCAGGGTTTCCTCTTTGGAAAAATAAAAAATACTCATGCTTGCATAACCTTTTGGTGATTTATAGTTAAGCAGAAATCCAAACTAACATTTTAAAAGGATTTGGATGCTCCAAAAAGATGTAGCTATGGTCCTAGGGGTTCGTCACGCTGCATCATCCGGTCAGGATGGATGGGGCCCGTCTATAAAGAGGAATCTTTCAACTCTAATTAGGTTATGTGTAGTGCATTTCTTTCTTTTTTTTTGGCAAAGGGAATTGAGACGTCACGCCGGCGTCACATGGTGTAGTAAAACCAGCAGAACAACAGGGGCCCTCTGCTGTCAGTCTGGATCAGCAAGCTTTTTTTTCCTTCCCCGCCAGAGCCACGACAAATCAAGATATTCCTGCTTGTAGATTAAACATTTCCCCCCAAAACTACCCTTCCTTAAGTTAGAGACCCAACACGTAGCCGCATCCGTGACTGTTTAGCTTAGCTGTTAGTCAGCTAACATGTCAATTAATAAGTAACTTTAACACATTAGATAACGTGAATCATTTAATGATACGTACGTATTTAATACACGCAAATGGAGTTGTAAGTTAGCTCCTGACGTTACTTGGCTCGGTCTAATGTCTGGTCGCGAATGTTTGTTTAAGTTTTATAACACCCGTATTGAAAGCTAGCTTTGCCGTTAGCTAAGCTAACCATACTTGTACCTTTTGACAGGGAGAATCCCGGTCTGGGCAGCGCGGGAACGGCCAGGAGACTCGGGGTTGTCATGTTTCTCCCTGGACGGCGGTTTTTGTGTGTTTGTTGTTGTCGGCGGCGCTCTGTAGCAGCAGAGGCAGCAGCAAGGTCATCCGGGGAGTCTCAACTGAACTCTGTCGGCTCCAGAAAGCACCGTGCTTGGCCTCAGACGTCACTGCGCCGCAGCCAATCAGGATTCGAGAAGGGGAGGGGCAATCTTTGGTTGATCGGAGATGGCCGTATGCGCCTGCAGCGTACTTCCGGCTTCGTTTTATTAGCCGTTTGAAGACGGAACTGCAACGATAATCTCCAAGATTTGATCCATTAAGTTGCTTTCTCAGGATATTAAGCACGTATGGGGTTTAATGAGACCCGTATGACGATCTCGAGTCCACCTAGAATGGAGTTTATATATATTTGTTTTTATAAAAGTTGATTATTTACCGTGTGAAAGAGTTAAACACTTTCTGGCACCTCCCGGAGCTTCCGGCTAGATTTCACAGCATGATAGTGGGTGATTGATGCTTTAATTAACTGTAGTATTTAACAGCAGTGATTAGCTTTCTCGTCTTATGAGATATTTATCATTTAAATTACACGTTGCCCCTGTTTTCACCATAGAAACGGCCATATCATCATATCCACTGGGGGAGAATCATCTTGATTCTTTGGAACCACGTGAATGCGAAGATTAGCCACAAGAGTCCTTCTGAATGTAATTTGATTAACTGTTTTTAGCAGAGAAAACAAACTCTTCTATCTTTAGGAAGTTATTAATATATGAACCCAGATTCGCTTCAAATTTAAATGTTATGCACTCCATGTACTTTACACAAAAACCACCAGGGGGCAACGAAACAATCTGCCCTCATAGGAACTAGAAAAAAAAAAGATTTTTTTTAAATGCTGTCTGAAGGTAAACTACTAGGTATAGCTAAGTAATTATTTTCCCTTTTAAACAAATATATTTTAAATTTAATTTCAATCAAATCAGAGCACAAGCAGCAGACACTAATAATGAATTCCTAATTTCAAAACCCTTCCAAGTTTCAGTAAAGTTGTATTCTTTAATCACATATTTGCCCCCAAAATCCACAAAGAACGGAAGTACCCAAGGCAGGTATGATTCATCCCGTCTAATTCCTGTAGAACTGGGTCATGAGTGTGACCTAGCTTCACATGTCCCTTTCCTACCGCTGCATGTCCTCCAAAAGGGGCCCGAGAATGAGTCAACACAGGAATAATGGGTTTTTATTACACAGTTTAATCAACACACAAAGCTCAACGAGCCTCTCAGGTAATTCAATATACAGAGGTTTTGTGCAAGAAGAGTGGGTTCTCCTCGCACCCAGAGCCCAAGCCAGTCCCATAGCCATTTACGATGTTAGCCTCTAATTTAACAATAGCAAAAATAAAAAGAGAAAACAAAAAAGAAAAAGGGGGAGAAAAAAAGCAACCTAAAGAGTTATGGAGGGGGAGGGGTGTGTGTAAAAACACAGGTTAAACTAAGAAAAATAAACTGCTTAAATACCTGGTTCAGATCCTCCACTTTGTGAAAAAAGAAATGTTGGTGGTAGTGGTGGGGGGTGACATGGGGGTTACAATTGTGCGTGCATGTGTGTCTATGTGTGTGTGTACAAAGGGGTCAACTTGGTTGTGGTTGGAGGGGAGGAGGGGGGGAGTTAGGAGCAGGAGGTGTGGGGATAAATCCAAGTCCTTTCATGGAATCCAAACAGAACACCGAAATAGGCCATATGCATGTTTTTCTTTTTTCTTTTACACAGCCTGCAATGATTTCCTTTAAGTATTCGTTATATAAAATACAGAGTGCCCTTCGATTAGCGTGCAAAAACAAACTGCTCTCTTGATTCGTCACCCCTACAGATGAAGGACAGCAAAACAAGAAAGGTTGCAGAGTGTAAAAAATCCCTCCCATCTTATTGTCCCATAAATCACGAGGGAAATACAGAAAATAAGGTACCCCCCACTGCAAGATTTACAGATGCTCAAAGGAATGCTGGGAGGGAAGGGGAGGGGGGGGGATGACGTCACCTGCATGGTGACAAAATGTAAGGGAACGCAGAAGTCAGGCGATGGGGTCAGAGGTCACAATGGAGGGAGGAAGGTGGAAAAAGGAGTAGGGAGAGATGGGTGTTACCATTGCAAGTTGACAATATGTACACTGGAGGGTGGGCAAGTGAGCTGAGAGGCGGGAGGGGAAGGGAGACAAAGAGAGGGAGGGAGAGAGATAGAGGGAGGAGGAGGGGCAGAGGGAGTTTTACAGGTGCTCTGGTGAAGGGGAGGCGTGGCTCAAAGAAAGCACTCCAACGGAAACCAACAAGATCTTGTTTTAAACTTTTCATTTGTTTGAATGGTTTTTGTTTGTTTTCTCTTTACGTCTGAAGCTCCCCTAACCTTATGTCGTAGAGGTGGTTGGCCATGATTCTACCCCAACACTACATTGCATACTTTTGTGTCCATTCCCGAGCTATTCTGTTGTACCTGTGAACAAGCAGAGACAGAAGGGAGTTGTTTAGCCACATTAGGATTACATCTTTCACATCAAAATAACAAAAATCCATAGGGAAGCTCCGACACGTCCCTCCATTAACTTCCATGTGCACATCATACGTTTGATGCCACCCTTCTGCAGCAGAGATCACTCCACAAGGGCACACAAACCTCTGACATCTTGCAACGATTTCTTTTCAGCGGGGATGTTTTTATTTCCTCTTCCCACTGCAGCAAACTGCCAGGAGGCAACGCCGCCGGCCAATTAGGCACAGGAAGAACAGTTTGAGTGCAATAAAAATGACCGCCATTCTCACTGTACTGATGCTGTTTGTTAAGCTTGCTGGTGTGTGAATTTAACAGCTACACCACTGTGGTGGAAACCAAGGAAGGTATGACCTGGACACCCAGCTTTTACTCATTGGAGTGTGTGACTCTACTGCTGTCAATAATTGGAAAAATTAGAAATAATGTTGAATTAATGAATAGCACCAAATGCAAAGCAATTTCCTGGCAAGGAAGGTTTCGAAATGTAACCTAAAAAAGGAGCGTGTGTAATATAGTTTAATCTTTCAAGTTGCTCAGCGTCCATTAAGAGCAGCAGGTAGGGGAGACTAACCAGATTAATTACCTTCAGGTGGATGCAACCACTGATTTCAGAGGGGGATATATATCAAAATGTGCTGAAACTGTAAAGTTCATTTTTATTAATCTTCCGTGCATTGTGTGAACACACGTGACGTGTTTTAATCGCCCTTTCTGAGCAGCCAGAACATGCTGTGTTATTATGCTCACACTGACCGGATCAACTGACCGGACCTCACACTTCCCTAAAACACAGAAGCTCCATTCGGTTTCACCGTTTATAGTACAATTAGACTCGCTTCGAATGGAGGAAAACAAGATAAAAAACACGGCGAAGCGATCCGTCTGATGTATAGTGAAGTTAAATTTGAAGTCACATCAGTCTAAAGATAGTTTTAGCCACAACATATAAAATATGACTCCAGTAATATTAAAACAAACTCGGCACAGTTTATAGTGGAGATTTTTCACAGCAGCCGTGTGGGAAATCAGACCGTGATATTGCTCAAACTGCAAGATGGCAAACCAAAATTTATGTCCTGCCAGAAATAAACACAGACCTGATCTGTTCAGCGTCTGCTCGCCTTAAAAGACTTCTGCACGGTAAGTGGACTGTAGATTTTTAAAGCCAGTTCCAGTTACTTTAACCTGTGATGACACCTGCTCTTTGTGTACGTTGGCTTTCAAACAGAAAACACAGAAATGTTGCTAATTTATGCAGATTTTGTCAAATTCCTGCAGTGGAAATCTTTGTCTTCTTCTTTGCTTATGAGTGCTGCAGGCTCTGTACCAGTACCAATGTTTTCACAATCAATACTCATTAGTAAGATGGAGGTTCTGTCCACCAGCAGCCGGTCTGTGACACTGACTTTATTCAGAACAGACCTCAGAGCAGCTCCACCCAGGCCGGCGGAGACGTGAGATGTTGACCAGTGTCATGAAGCATGGAAACAAGGAATATATGGGAACGGAGCTCCTAAAGAGCAAAAAGCTGGTAAACTTACTTTTCCCTGTCCGTCTTGTAGATGCGGGCGATCTCAGGTACTAAGGGGTCGTCCGGGTTTGGGTCACACAGCAGAGAGCAGATGGACAGGAGGACTGAAGGGGAGATACCAGTTAGTATTCACAAACTTTCCAGAAATTATGCTGTATTTTTCCTTAAATGTCTCTTGGATGCAAGTCAGTATTTGACCATTCATAGAACCGTTGATAAAACATGATATTGAGATTTTAAAAAACTCCTGTGCACAAACAACAACATTTCCAAGCACACGCAGTCATAAGAGCTGCATGAAAAGCTGACATTTACAGAGAGAGCACTCCCGTTTAAACACAAGGACCTCTGCTTGAGGAGGCTGCAATACATTTTTTTTTAGTCAGAAGTAGTTTCATTTAAAATAGGAAACAACACGTTTCCCCCGTTCCTTCATTCTTAACACCCTGTTGTAGCATCATGTGTGCCGCTAGCAGCATCGGTGAGAAACTGTGTCTACCTTTGGAGATGGTGAGAGCCGGAGACCACTGTGATCGCAGAATGTCAAGACAAATGCTGCCGTTGCTGTTGATATTTGGGTGGTAGATTCTTGTGGTAAATGCAACCTGGAAACAGACAGAGAGAAAAGAAATGAAAGGGGGAGGGGGAGGGAGGTAAGAAGAGGGGCAGGTGAGAACAACAACAGGAAACTGAGTGATGTAAAGCCGTGGCATGTTTACATGCCTCGCTGTTACCATGTGGATGTATGCTGCTGCTGCTGCTGCTGCTTTGTGTGCGTGTCCATCCTGCTTACCTTTGGCGGTTTGAAGGGGTAGTCTGTGGGGAAGTGTATGGTCAAGAAGAAAACCCCGCTCTGGTAAGGACTGTCATTCTAACAAAAGGGAAGAAAAGCCAGTTCATCTCATTAGTGACTGAGGTGCAAGCATGACAAACACATTGGATGAAAAAAATACAATAATTCAAAGTGAATTCTGTCCATCTGTATGAATGTAAATACCCAGCAAACATACAGCAGTGTGATGAAGGACTCAATCAATAACGTACAAGAAGTGAATACTTACAGGTCCCATTATTGTGGCTTGCCAGTGAAACACTGCAACAAAAAACAATATTAGTTATGAAAACACTAAGAAACAACAACGCATGGCTTGAGAAGTGTTTATCGGTCCGGTTGAGCAACAGGCTCTGAAATAAAGCACGACTCGGGACAGATATTCTTGGAAGTGGTATTTTTAAAACTGTGAATGGTGACGGGTCACATAATGGCAGTAGACACACTGTACTGCTCAATAGTTGCTCGTTATATAAAAACAGGGGGATGTTATCCTGACATGAGGTATAATTTTAAAGCTTGGCTTGACACGAATGGTGACAAGAAAACCAAACCATCAGAATTGGATTTGGTTGCGTTTGAACCCGTCTAATTCAGACATCCTGTCGAGGTCCGAGGACAAATGTGTGAACGACAGCAATTATGCAACAAGAAACGCTCCCTTGTAGTTTACAGTAGTGGTTTATTAGATGTTGCGAGGCAGGAAGTGACATGTACGTGTTCTGATTTTTACGTGTCAGTGTAAGGTGCCACGTGCATGTTGAAGATGCAGAAATAAAGAAAACCATTAATGTTTGGGCTCTGACACAGCCAGTTCTTATCAACGCCTGCACACTGGAATGATCTCAGAGGGACAAACACACACTTTGATTTGACTTTGATTGTTTTAAGGCAAGACATTTTAACGACCCACAGACAAAGCTGTTCAAATATGGAAGGCCGGCGTTTTATCCAAGTGATTTCAAGAAAGGAGCGTTAGAAGCACACATATGGTTAAACGTTTTGTTGGTTCCGATATTGAAAACAAGTTTTCTGATGCCGCTGGAACAAGCTACTGCTCGCTACACGAGCCGACAAGTTGTTGTAACACTAATGATGTAACACTGCATGTTCTACTTGTTCTTTCTATGGCTAGTTACACTTCAACCAATCAATCCCCCACCTACCAAACAGGGATGTATAGAAATATAAATGCTAATGGTACAGGTACATTTGACAGATAGCAGCACAATAATAACCATAATAGCATTCTTTTATATGAAGGAAATAAACTCCTGCCACTGTATTTGTGCAAAAGGACACGATGACCCTTTAAATGTGGTAAAACGGAGTTTAACATCAGAAATGTGGCAGAGGAACCTCAACACAACTATAGCCGTCTACTGCCGCCTTCACATGGCATCGGAATTATGGTAAATACAAGTTGCCGACTAGGAAACTGCTCATGAAAGTCGAAATTAAAAGTGGGGAAACAGATCATTTTGATGTGCGAGTTCTGGAGTTGGGGTGACCAGAACGTTTCATCATGGCGGAGAAGAGGACATTCAGCGGCGGATGGTACGTTACTCTTTATTTTTAACAGATCAACAAGTACAAGCTGTTGCTTGTGTACACGATTTTAATCTGTAATCTATGTACACTTAACTTGATGTAGGCCGATATTATTTATTGTTCTATTCATGACATATGGGCTATTAGTCTGCTGACGTTACCTTGTCCACAGTTCCCCACAACAAAGCGTTTAAACATGATATTCTGGAAATTCTGACTTGGATAATGGCCTCATCTGACTTCACAAGTGGGAAGTCGGATCTTCCAACTAGCACACAAAGGCAGCATAAGATCCACCAGGAGATTTCTTCACACAAACTGAACTTCAAAAATCTTTAAAAATGTATTAATTCCAGCAGTGTCACCTCAGACACGATGACATAAAGCAAAGAATGGTCTGGGAGGGCATCGTTCTGATTCTAACAGCATGTAATGCTCGTGTCGACATTATAAAAGCGGTAAACCCTCGTACCTTTGCTGCTACTATGTTAGCTATGTGGCTCTCAGTATGGACAGTGGACACAGTCAATAGAAGGGTTTGTGTTTGGGTTGCTTACAGTGAATGGTTAAAAACAGTAACACACACGTCACAGGCTGTCGGTATAAACATCAGCTCATTTATGGTTTGTTGTGGATCAGCGGGGGCAGAACAATAGCCAGAAAAACATCCACATACGTCAAATAATAAGGACACATATGCTCGACAAAACACCCATACACTCATTTAAGTCAGGTTGGCCACTTCATCATATTCATTTTGGATCCTAACAAAATTGTTCAGATTGAAAAAAAAGTGTTGATTGACTATGTGAAGCCTTCATTTGAACACAAAGTGAGCAGGATAGAGAATCATGTCCGTCTAGGAGTCGTGTCCCCACAAGCGGAGAGGTTGTGTCCTGCTGAGTAGAGTGTTTGGCAAATATTAGCAAAAATGATTGATGACCCAAAGCATTCAGAGTTGCATCGATGGCACAGACAGGGGACGTCCGCATTAGACGGGCTACTTCGGATACACCGGTGGCTGCAGCAGGCGATGGCTCGGTACACCACACAGACGTTTATGGGCTCAATGAATGAATTACTTTTATTTATGCTGCCCTTTGTTAACACAGCAGAGCCATCTCTAAGATGCATTGAAAACACACACTTAAATACAGGCAGTGAAGTCAAAGTGACAGTCTAATAACATATCACGAAAATGGAAGCTGTGCCTCAGCCTCACCCTGTAAATGTCACTTTTGGATTTTTGCAATTATGCAAAGTAATGTCCTATGCCCCAAATCATCTTATTTGACCTTTATTTATCCAGGACAGTCCCGTGGAGATTTTAAAATTCTCTTTCAAGGTGGTCCTGTGCAAGGATTTTAAAAATAAAACATGATGCAATGGAGCTTCCTGCTGAAACATATGTTGACAGGAGATTCTACCCTGTAAGACAACTTAAGTCGCAACTAATTTAAAAGGTAACCTGTCACCTTTAAACTGTAGTCCAATAAAAGTATGAATTGCTGTGATGTCTGACTGTTGACAGTAGCAGCTTACACAAGTAAAAAAAAAAACATGTCATCAATGTCTTTGTTTTTTTACTGACATTTAAAATATTTTTTTCAAGACAATACCTACAGAATTATGAAATATATATAATCCCATATACTTAAATTAAACAGATACAAATCAGTCTGCATTTCCTCTTACGCAACAAAACAAAATAGTATGAGCCAGATGAGAATTCCCCTTATGCTTGCCCCAAGAATAAAAGTGAAACTGACATGAAGTAGAGTACATGAATATTCGGCTTTTAAAATCCAGGTATTTCCTGGAACCGATTGCTCAAACAACAGAGATACTTCCTTAAATTTAGTTAAAAGGCACTGGACTCCAGCTGACTTTTAACAAGTAGAACATCAGCTCTTTTCCCTTTTCAAGTTACAGGCTGAGAATAGAAAACATTTTATGTATTTCAGTGTATATTGTGGACATTCTTTTTCAGATTCAAACCAAAAAAAACACTAAATTAAAACAAAGGAGCAGATCTGGAGACCGTCATGGTGGTCTTACAGGTGAAACACTCAATCCATTATATTTGGTGTCATTTGTGAGAAGTTTGACTGATAAATATGCATTTCAGCAGATTAAGAGTGAACCAGGAGGTTTGTAGATCTAAACCCGCTCACAAACTCACTCACACAGCTACCAACAATGTTTAACAGACAAACTTACTGTCATCTCCTACTGGTCCTGCAGAACACTGGGCTGGTGGATCCCGTGCCAAGTCGTTCAACTCCTGAGACAAACAAGACAACAAATATTTGATCAGTTCTTGTACAGTTTCACCAAACTATAACCTTACATAACACAACTATAAATGTACACATACAACATTTATGGGGGAATAATATATCTAATATAATAATGTGATTAACAGAAATACAACAAGCAGTTCCTCCTGACAACAACAACAGTACACGTAGCACCTTGATCACTGGAGTGACCGCTATTACATCATAGCATTTCTGCAGGTACAGCCAGGTGACAGCCAACCTGAGGACGATGGGTCAACAGGTGTTTGTGTGTTTTTAACAGTATACTTTAACAGTGTGCAGCCCAGTGTAACGGGACGGCGCACAGCTATAGCTAGGTGCTCGGGTTCCACTGCTAGCCACTAATTAGCCGCATTTTGTGACACGGAGCTAACGTCACTTGGACTCGATGAACAACATCCGAGACCTAAATATTAAAAAAAACACACACCGTTCAGCTTAAAACCATCGAGACAGGCGGCATAGCGACGCTGTGCTGCTCGCCTGCCTGTCAGCAACATGGCATCAAAGGCGAACAACGCGTGGGGCCTGTTTTTAAACCGTAGCGACAGCATGCTAACACCACCGCTAGCGTCTTCCTGCACTTCCTTTTTAGTCGAGCACAAATAACTACTATACCAAAAAAACACGTGTTTTTTTAGTACGTTTATCGACGATAAATGGAACACGTAATATGTTCTGCATTACGAAGAAACGTTAATGCTTAAACAGAAGGGGGGGGATTACATATACGATAGCTTAACCTTTAGCTTCACATCCATCCGTATCTCCGTGGCTGGTATAATTATACTTACATCCAAACATATACAGAAATAACCACCATTACGAGTCAAGTTAACTACCTAAGAAGAGATAAATAAATGAAAAATAAAAGCGCGAGTCCTGACGCTAGCATCGCGGCTAACGCTAGCTGGGGTAACTTATCTGTCAAATCAAAGAAGCGACTTCAGCGAGCTGAAAGTAACTCGTCGTAAATAACATTTAGCTACCTATACTGCCGTGTATGAGGCAGCTAAGAGGGTACATGAGAGCATAATACACCCACGGGGGAGAAACTACCGTGATTTTTAACTGTTTAAAGGGTGTTAACAGCTAGCGTTACTCTAACGTCAGTGAGCTAGCGAGTTAGCAGCCAACTACTAGGGGGAGATAACGTTAGCCGGGGACGGCTAACACACCGCCGCTATCACGTTCACCGGTTCACATCCAGCATTTAAAGACTTCGATTGTGTGGGGCACATTTGTGGATATAACAGAGAAGCTACAACCACCAATACTTGTAAGCTAATTGAGGATAACGGTTTCAGTTGGCCCCCGTTTGTAGCAGCGCTGGCGAACACAGACAGGCGGTGCATTGCTGCTCTCTCTGTCGTCACTCGCTATTTAGAGACCGTTAGCTGGCAGTTTGAAGCCAAGCCTGAGTTATTTAAGTCATTATTTTAGCGTTGTTCTCAGTGTACTGAAGCCAACGGGCGAGCATCTGACGGGGCAACCTTGGAATCAAACCCCCCTCCCTCCCTCCCGTCTCCTAGCGAAACTGCGAAATCCCGGGGCCTCCGTTCGTTCACTTCCTTACCTTGTGAATTCTTTTCAGAGCCATTGTTGTGCTAGCCGCTTCTGTCAGGGAAAAAACGTGCGATTAAAATGGCGATTGATATCACTCGTCCGTTGGTAATGCTACGACTTCGATATCACGGAGGCGCCGTTGCTGTACACGGAGTTTATTTTTTTTTACCGATCGCTACCAGAAGTGACCACCGATAAAAAATTCGAGACGAAACTGAAAGATAGAAGGGGTAGAACCGCGATCCTTCCTCCTACTGCAGCGGCTACCAAATCACTGCGGCCTGCGTTCTGCCAGCAGCAACGACGACAAGACTTCCGATCTCAACCCCTTCACAATAAAAGCTCCGTCGCCATGACTCCAAAGCAGGTTAAAACGTCAAGATTACAAATTACATTATGGAACTATCCTGCTTGGTTGTGCGTTGTTTTCATACTACAAATTAAATTACACCGGTATAAAAATAAAAAATAAATAAAATAAACAAATAAAATTAATTGAAAGCCTGTGTAAATCTTATTTGACTGTCAATAGGCTACTTTAAAACTGATTATGTGTAGTTTCCATCATACAGATCACATGTTATAAAGCTGCAAGTAACCATTAATTTAATTAGTTATTAATCAGACTATTATTCTATTAATTAATTATTCAAATTGTATTCAAATTTCAGTGAACAATATATTATTTGCGTTTAATCTGTGTAAGCGAAAATACGTAATTTACTTTACATAAAAAAAAAAAAAATTAAACATAAATGTTTTATTCTGTCGCCCAAGCCGGAAGTCTGTGTCGGAACGCATCTCGCACTGCGCTACCGCTAAAAAAAAAAGCCTTCCGCCGACACGAGCACGTAAAGGGCTCACGGTTGCAGTGCACGCCGAAGACGTAGTGCTGAAACTGGCGTCATTGTGGCTCTGGGCGTGCGACGCCGCGGCAGCGTTCACATGGTCCGGACGGAGCCAAAATGTCTACCCTGCACGTATTTTGCATAAGGTAAAACTCCGAGGGAACCTGCGCTTTAGACGGTCTACCACTACAGTAATGTACACATTTACAGACAGCCGCAAGGGACGCGGTTACACATTATCGATATATGTTGGCCACAGCCATCGATTTAATCACAGATCTTGTTTTAGGGCGTAATGACACACAGTTGAACTACACCCGGGTTTTTTTTTTTTTTTTTTCTCCAGCGCGCGGAGTGATACCATTACAAAGACTTGTGACCGCGATGTCGTGGTGGGCCATACGTTTCTAGGCTGTTAGTGAGGATCCGAGCTAGAACTATAACTACGTATTGAACGCATTCTTTAGTAAACCGTATATTTTGAATTTGTTGAAATACGTTGTCTGAACTCTTATTAGAAACGTGTCAGTGGGTGTTAAATACGTGGCGTATAAAACTTTCATTTTCCATTCGTCGAGCTTCACCTTTCAGGTACAGGTGTACGTCAAAAAGGTGGGCGGGTCATAGTAACTTTAACTTCCAATCATCTCAGAGCATCCACCTGAGGGTGAAGCCGTACAGGATGCACTCGATTTCTTCTTTTCTTTCCCCATCTATGTAATAATAACAATGAATAACTACAAAAACACCCCACGTGCTCACCTGAAACGCTCCGCAGCACCTGCCCATACCTGCAGAAATGGCGTTCTCCCTGACTTTAAACATCTCCATGTAAGAATACACACAAACATTTCATCACTACCGATTTGAATGGGAATTCTGTCAGAAAATCATTTTTTAAGCAGAAGTTTCAGACTCAAGTACTAGTACAAGATACTTATGTTTAAAAGAAAGTAGAAGTACTGATTCAATTATTTTACTCAAAGTGGAAAATGTACAGGCTCTGAAATGTACTCAAATTATAAAGTATCCCTATGAACAACATTTCTATCAGCTGTCATATTAATAATAATAAATAATAATAATTCATAATAGATAATTACCCTGAAATGCATTCAAATTAAAGTAACAAGCCTGTTTTTTAAATCTGAGGAGTAGAAAGTAGATATATTTTTTAAATGGTACGGAATAAAACAAATTTGTGAAAATAAAGTGAAAATAAATACTCGAGTACAGTACAGATACCTCAACGCACTTTTACTTCCCACCTCTGGATTTAAGTAAACAAAGATGTCATCGGGAATTTACCGACACATTTAAACTGTATATTAATTGTAAATACCAAAATAAGAATATTTTCTAGCTAATGTTGTGCCTTTTGTAGTAAAAAGCTAAGTAAAGCATCCCTAGTGAATATCGGTATTTATGCGCGTGGACAGATGACAGATGAGATTCCTCGGGGGGAAAAGAAAAGTTTGTTTGCCTTAAAATGAAATATCAGAGTTTTCTATTTGTTTTTGCACTCTGAACACATGATAAGCAGCACCTCCAGTTGTAGTGGTAGAAGTACTGTAGTATTATTATATTGCAGTAAAATGCAGAGATCTGACACTGAATACTTTTGGACATTTTCTAACACCTTAAAAAACATTAAACTGTGTCCAGATTCCTTCATAAACACTCTTTTAACTTTTTTATTTTAAGTGTTTCCCCACTCCCAGTGTGCCTGACTTTGAACATGATTTTTACGTCAATCATTCAAAGTTCATTAATGGGTTTAAACTGCTCTTTAGTTCTGAGTCGGAATCTAATCTTATACGACGTTTTTGTCCCTAATGTCCCTTACCATAGAAGAAGGAGCTGTTTTTGTTTTACAGGCTGTTTTTTGACAATGAATGACTTGATCTTTTGTCCCCATTAAATAAAATCCAGTGATCCAGATTTTGTCGCACCATCGCACCTTAACTATTCATCCGATACTTGTCTTCAGTTTATTATGAGATGCAAATCTATATTTACAAACTTCAAAGTTGAAAGCCGAACATGGCATGTGAGCAATCACACATTAGTTATCAGTGAATGTGAATGTTTTATGTCTAATTATTCAGAGAGTGTGAGCTGGTGCAGCACAGAGACTGCTGAATGCTCGCAGGCTGAGTTTGGCCAACATGAGGCTGACACACACACACACACACACACACACACCCTCCGACCAATGACCGGTCCTTTGGAGACACCTTCTGGTCAGACTTCCCTTTTTTTTCTTCCTCCAACCTGCAGCTGTGTTTTCTGGCGTCCGGAGCCTCCACAGCCTTCTGTTGTGGTTCTTCCTGGAAAAACTGCATCCATTTGTATCTCTATCACTTATATGATACCCTGATGAGTTATGTTTGCATTCTACCTCACAGATGTCCAATAGAACCAGAGGATCTTATAACCACGGAGCCATGCAAATCGCCTTGTAGCGACATTTAAACACCAAACACCCCACAGAGTTGTTGTTAAGGGGGGAGAAAGCCCTGTAAAGCAGTTCCTCCACAGGGTGGCAGTATGAGTCTGAGTCTCTGTGTGTGTGTGTGTGTGTGTGTGTGTGTGTGTGTGTGTGTGTGTGTGTGTGTGTGTGTGGTGTGTGTGTGTGTGTGTGTGTGTGTGTGTGTGTGTGTGTGTGTGTGTGGGAGTTCCTCCTCGCCATTCCGGGGTGTTGCCAGCTGCACAGCACCGCTAAGAGGCGTCCTGGAGAGGATGAGTCTCTTCGCCCTCTAACCTCCAGAGTCCACCATCCTCCTCCCCCGCCTGCAACACCCCCTCACCCCCTTCAAGTAACAGATTCAGGATCCAAGCATGTAAGCCTGTCTCCTCCTCCTGCTCCCCAAAGCCGCCGCCGCAGCAGGCTTCCCCCCGTCCGAGGGAGCGCCGAGACTCCACCGATGCTGCATCCAGTTCCCGAAGCCTGCAGGTGGACCCAACACCACCACGGCCTCAGCCCTTGACAGAAAAGAGAGAGAGAGAGCACCCCCCTCACCCCTACTCCCCCAAACCCCCACCCTCCCCCTGGCTCCGTTCCCGTCCAGGATGTCCGGAGACCGGGTGATCAAACGTACGCATGCACGCTGCCTTACAGAGCTGCACGTCTGCCAGTCATTCTCCTTATTGAAACTCACCCTTTACGTTTGCATCACTGGATCTTATATGCACGTTTGTTTTGAGTCCATGCATTTATTTAATTTTTTATTATTATGACACTATAATAAAAGAAGCCTACTTGGCTGGCGAGTCACCATGCATGTGAACCTTTTTAGGGGGAGGGAGGGGGAGGAAAAGGGGGTGGGGTGTATCCAGTAAGATACGCCATAATCAGGGACTTCCCTCGTTATTCTATTAGAATTCACCCCCTCACCGAGGCATTACCCCGTTTTCTAACAGGGGGCGTCTCCTCCTCCTCCTCCTCCTCCTCCTCCTCTCCTCCTCCTCCTCCTCCTCCTGCCATGTACAGCTATTGTTGCTGCATGAGCTCCAATTCACGCGCTCCACTCCTAGCGGTGGTTTCGCGTTACTGAATAATAGCCTCCAGACACACACACACACACACACACACACACACCGCAGACGAGAGAGAGAGAGAGAGAGAGAGAGAGGGGAGAGCGGGGAGGGGAGAGAGGGAGATGAGCATCTCGTTCCAATGAAACACCGAGCAGTGTGACGATGACAGCGAAAGGCAGACATAAAGGTAAATACAACGCCGAGCGTAACCTGCGAGCTCCTCTCTTTGGGTGGTGTGGTGGTGCTCTGCTGTGGATGTGGGTGATGGTGTCGCGGGGATGATGTTGCATGTAAGCAACGGTGCGTGGAGAGAGAGAGAGAGAGAGGGGGAGAGAGAGGGAGGGTAAGACTTGGCACACGGAGAGACTCGAGGATGTTTTAGCTTTCTGTCTTTGTGTTGCTTTACTGAGTCTCCCGCCTGCGCGTCGCCGCGGCGGCGCCCCCCGTGTTCCGACGTGCCACCTCTCGTGGTGCTACGTTAGCCATCTAGTTATTTATTTATTTTTAATCCGAGCCAAAGTGTTTTTTTTTTTCTAAAAGGGCAGGTAGAGTGGCAACTTCCCCCCCAGGCCTGAGTGCGCACCTTCAGACCCTCCCCGCGAGTTTGGCTGTTTTTTTTATTTTTTTATTCTAGGGGCCTGCTGGATGAAGTCAGCCGGCGGCGGCGCGCGTGTCCGCCGACGTGACGCTTTTAAAAAAAAAGCCACGAGTGGCACATGATGGATTTACGCGTCGTTTTCAAGTGGTTTTCTCATTAAACCATCAGGGTGGTTGTGCGTCTTCAGTGCGCATCGCTCCTCCACGTCTCCGTTAAAGGTCCCCCCCCCCCCCCAACCCCCCTTCTCTGGTGTCAAAGGAGTTTCGGGATGCTGCGCCGCGTCCCCGACCCTTATTGCCTCGACGATACAGCCCTCATGGTGTAATTGCATCGCTGGATTATAGAATATTTAATGTGTTTATGAGAGTTTCTGCTTTTACGCGTGGGCGGCTATATAAGGGGGTGGGGGGGAGGAAGAGGAGGAGGAGGAGGAAGAAGGGGGGGCTCCGCTCGGGTTGTGATCCGCGGAGCTTGCACAGATTGTCGTGCTTATCGGGTCACAACAAGGCTGGCAGTGGCAGCGACGCTTCCGCGCACGCAACACGGTCACATGCGACGATGCCCCGGCTCGCTGTGTTTCTCCCCACCGGCTCCCCTTAATGCACTCTCAAGGTCTCTCTGCCGGAAGAAGCGGAGCTGACAGTTGGATGCGTCGCTCGGGCATGCCCCGGTATTCCGTGCGTGCGTCGTGCTCGGGAGGAGGGGGGGGGGGGGGTTAGGGGGGTGGGCTCTTGCAGTTTTTGCACGTAGGACTTGATGACTGCATGTGCATACAGTATGGCTGCGCTGTGCAACTGTAGGGGCAGTGGATGCAGCTGCAACAAAAAAAAAAAACACTGACCCCCACCCGATTCATCCATTAGTTGCCTCCAACTCCCAGAATCCCCTTCATGTGTGTTTTATTCACATTTCTGTTTGCATGTGTTGTAACGCAGCTGGACCTCAGCGGCCTCAACTCTGGAACACACAGCCTATATGCTCATGCATCATCCATCACACACACACACACACACACACACACACGCAGTCAAGGTGAGGAGGATTTAGTGTGCATGAGACGAGGTAGTTCCCCTCCACCTTATGGATTTATTCCGTGGCGTTCAGCGGAGAGAGGATGGAGACCAAAGGACGAAGCACACCGAGGGCCAGAGAGTGTGGGGGCGAGGTGAGGCAAGAGAGGGAGGAGGGAAGGAGAGAAAGTGACAAGGCCAAACGGAGGAGGTGAGGGAGCTGGAGTGAGAAAGAGAGGCACAAAGGGGGAGATGGAGACAGCAGGGGAGAGAGAGAGAGAAGTGTTTCACACCGCTGAGTGGAAGGACGGAATCCTCTGACTTAACCGACGGACTCCTCACACCCGTCCTGATTCACTTACATGCAGACCCGTCTGTGTGTGTGTGTGTGTGTGTGTGTGTGAAAAAAACATGCAAAATGTGTGAATGTGACTCCTGCATGAAAGTTTAGTTGAATAACTTCAAAGTAGTCTCGGCCAAGTGTTCCGTTGGCTGTTCATAATCAGGCAGGCTGGAGTGTTTTTTTGCAGAAACTCGATGTCCGTTCTGTTGCTGCTCCTCCACGTATCTGACTGGATCTACAACGTAGAGCTGCAAGGACCCTGATTCATCATTATTATGGATGAGTCAACAGCAAGACATCCTGATCTTGATGTTATCCACTCCTATCGGTGATGCAATGACATATGAATACATACCATGCAGACATGGTCGCTCGTCTCCCCGTCGATTCCCCCCTAAAATCCCGATGCGAGTCACATCTGACCCACTGAGGCGCACGCCTCGTGCTGACATGTGAGTCAATGACAGTATCGAGTTATCAATTAACACTCTGCTAGTGGTTCAGCAGCTAAAAATCCAGGGAAATGGAAAATATGTTGGAGGTTTTGCGTTCAATGCTGCAGAAAATCCTTCCGGGTTAACGATTCTTTAAAGGGACGGATTGTGTGGAACACTTCCCTCCACACAGCTTCCTCTTCAAAGACCCTTTAGAGTCGTAGGTGTGATTAACATCATTGATGGTTGATGATGACACTGTTTATTGGACACAGCAGCCAATCAGAAGGTGAAGAAGGCTTAGCAAGAAGACATCACTGCTTCGTGTCACAGCCGTTCCAGTGAGCCAGCATGCATCATACCAAGACCCTGACCCACCTAAATGGAACGGGGCCATAATAGATGTTGGTTATTCCACCTGTGTTTACCCGGCGATGACTTGTAGAAATGGAAGCTGTGCAGCGGGCCTATCGCCCTTCTCTTAAGGTGGATATTTTGACATTTCAAACAGGTGTGACTGAGGACATTAATCATGGCTGTGTTCCATTTAGCTGCTGCAGGTAATGTGCATGCTGGCTCACCTGCGTGGCCTTCTGCTTTACCTAAATGAAATAGGTCATGAATATCACTATTTAGCTGTATACCAGTCAGACGTTATACCATCTCAAAAGTGACAATAGAGTTGAATCAACATGTTTCTGACTGAACGTGAGCTCCTTAAATATGCATTTTATTGCATCTGACTTCACAGGTGTCGCTCATAGAACTGCAAACTCTCTGTATGACGACTATAATTGCGTTTAAACTATGTTAACCATTATTCTGAGGATGAAAACAAACATTTTATTAATCTAATGCTGATATTTTGTTCACTCAGTTGTTTTCTGTTATTAAAATAGTTATGTTATAACTACTTATATGGCCACTTCCTACATGTTTGAGACCAGAGGCCTCGCTGCGTCGCCTCGCGTTGAGAAAGTAGTTCCCCTTCAAGAGATGAGAATGATTCACGTTGCAAAGTGGGCATTTATTATTTGTAAGTCGTGACCTTTTAAACATATCAATGAATGTGTGGTAGCGGTGGAGTATTCACTAGGCTGAGTGGAGTCATCATAGCCCACACACACACACACACACACACACACACACACACACACACACTACCTCCTGGCAAGGCTCGGGGCACACTGGGCATATTTTCTTTTGGTGAAACATGCTGTCCCGTTCCCTCATAGCTCCACCAGAGTGTGTGTGTGTGTGTGTGTGTGTGTGTTGGATTCTGGTGTTATCCTTGTCAACCAAGGGTCCCACCTTGACAGGTCTCCCTGTGTGTCCTGTGGGGAGGGTGGCAGGGCGAGGGCTATTTATAGACAAGGTACTCCAGAGAGAGAGAGAGAGGGATTGTCTAATGAGGACAGGCTGTAAGGGGATGGGCCGTTGTTTCTGTGTGTGTGTGTGTGTGTGTGTGTGTGTGTGTGTGTGTGTGTGTGTGTGTGTGTGTGTGTGTGTGTGTGTGTGTGTTCACACAGATGGTCCTTCATGTGTGTAGTGTGCATTAATTGAACAACTTCAAACACAGCTTTAGTTTGTCCCCCCACCACCACCTTCAAAGACCCGCAGATCCATGTTAGCTGATCTGGGTCAAAGATGGTAGATAAACACACACACACACACACACACACACACACACACAATGTGCATGTGAACAGCCATATCTTTCATCTCTCATACACCCCAATTTTTGCTCTCCCTCTCTCTCTCCCTCTCTCTCTCTTTCTCTCTCTCTCTCCTCACGCTGCACTCGTTCTTTCATCCCTCCGTTTCCTCCCTCCTTCATTTATTCATGCAGAGACAGTGGCAGTGGGATGAACCGATCTGAGGTGTGTGTGTGTGTGTGATCATTTAGAGGAGGAGGTCCTGCAGAGGGCAGTACATCACACACACACACACACACACACACACACACACGCCATTAGTTCTGGTCGATGCCGCTGGACGAACACCAGACAGATTCAGTCTGCTCAGTATTTGCACCGTAATGAACCGAGTCATCGTTCGCTACGTAGAGGCCGTTAGTACTGTGCATGCTAAATGCTATGCTAAATGCTATGCTAAATGCTATGCTATGCTCAGGGCCGGCCCAAGCCTTTATATTCTTTAGAGACGTCTACGTCTCCAGAGGTCTCCTTCATACGGATTCCCATCACATTTACCTTGAGCATTACTGCACGTTCATCCTGTGGCACATTTATGACACCGACGATGAATCAACTATCCGTTACTGGAGGAGCTTTGTGTTTTATTCCTCTTTAGTCAGATTTTCTGGACACACATGAGGACAGATGGATCGTGACTTCTACAGTCATTCCTGCAATCTGTGTGTGTTCTCTCGCTCGTGTTGTCACTTCCTCCTCTCCGTCCTGCACCGGCCGCCGCTCCTCGTGAATCCCGTGTTATTAAAACTGATGGAATATCCTCATAATTAACACTGGCCATTAGGGGAGGGATGCACACCATAACCAGAGGATTCTGATCAGATTCTGCTCCAGTTATGGCCGTGTTTTAGGAGATTTGGGTTGAACGCTATGTCATAGATGTCTCTGGAGCGGTGGATTGTGTTTTGGCTGAGCTGGCACCTTTAATAAATTCTAAACACAGTACATTAAGGAGCTAAAAAGAAAAAAAGCTCTCACCTCTCGGCTCATCTTCCAGCCGATGATCCAGCTCTCTGCACAAGTGATTGGTTGCTTCACGTGAGAAAGGATCGTTCTGTTTTCATTCTGCTCGCCTGCACTTCAGAAAGTGGAGTCGCTGTTTATCATCTGTTCTCAGACGAGATTGGTCTCTCGGAGCATAAAGTTCCCTCACAAAGTGTTAAATCAAAAAAGCCTCGGAGCAGCATTTGAGGGAAATACTATCTCCTATAACATCTACAAGCTCAGAGCGTCATTACTGCTGCGTTTCCTTCCCGACGTCTCGGTGATTTGTAGTTTGGTAAGCTTCATAAGATTTATGTCGACGGGATCATCAACACTTTACCAAACCAACGCAGCTCCATATGAATGGACCAGAATAAGGCTTTTGAACACTTCTAATAATGATAATAATATTTTTATTTATAAAGGCTTTCCATCATGGCTTTACAACAAGACAAACAGTTAAATAAGAATAAAGAACAGTTCAGTAAAAACAAGACCAAACCAGTAAAAAACATCCCCAGTATGATAATATATACAATCAAATAAAATAAACCGCAGCAACACAACTCATATATGGAAGGTTTTAATGTATTAAAAATGATCCTTTTTGTGTGTTTGAGCCGAGAGCACATGACGACACCTTCTGTTGGGTTTCTGAACGTTAACTAGACGTCCTTTATGATTAAAACGTGAGGATAATGAAAATGAAACGGTTGATTTTGACTGAACTGAATGTGGATTTAACTCACCAGTGTTGCCTAAAAGTACCACATTTTCTTCCTCATGCGCGACTAGAAGCCGACTCCTTATCTGTAAAGTCCTTTACGACGTCGATTAGTAAGAAACCAGCAGGATAAAGCTCAGATAAAGTGGAAGGTGAGCTCCTTGTCCCTTTGTAAGCCTGGATGATTAGCCTTTAGCAGCTCGTCTCTTTGTACAGACTAAACTTTTGGTGTGAACGTTCATGGTTCCCACATGATGAACCCTCATTATTTTGGTGATCCTTTGACATTTCCTCCAGTGCTCCACTTTATTTCAGACTAATGACATTCCCATCAGCCTCAGCTGTTCTGTGTGTTTAGTGCTTTCAAATGTTTGCTGGTACACTAAACACTAAACGTCTGACTTAGTGTCTTTTGTAAAAGCCTGAGTCTCCATGGATCAGAGCGTTCCAGGAAGTAGATCCACAGCCTGGTGAACGCTGTCCTACTCCTGAACGCACACATACTGTAGAGTAGAAATGCAGACGCTGTGTTAAATGTAAATATGTAAATACATTTCTTTCTTCTGCTTCAATGTGGAGCTTCTGAACGTTCTGATGATGGATGCAGAAAAACCTCCCGTTATTATTATTTATGTGCAAAAAGAATCCTCATGGACGATGCCGAACCTCATCTTCAACTGTGTGTGTGTGTGTGTGTGTGTGTGTGTGTGTGTGTGTGTCAGAGCCCCCCCCTTTAATTTGTGCACTCATCAAGTAGTCGGACGTCAGGCGCCGAAGACCTTCTTGGGTCTGACTCTCCTCAACGTTCCCTCACTGCCAAGTATAGTTTCCCCAAGTCTCTCTCTCTCTCTCTCTCTCTCTCTCTCTCTCATACCTGCCCTACTTTCACACTGCTCGCACAATTTTACGAGTTTCACACACTTCTTCCTCGCCCCTCCCTTCCCTCTCTCTCTCTTTACTCACACACACACACACACACACACACAGACCATATACAGTATATATAGTTCTTATACACAAACCTTTTACATATAAATCAGGGGGAAACTGGTTTAAAGATGTAGACCTTCAGTTTGGAAGCTCGTGGGGGGGGGGGGGTTCTTGTTTCAGGGGGTTCTCGTGTGTTGCGTTCACTGTTCTCGTGTGTTGTGTTCACTGTGTTTGTGTGTTGTGTTCACTGTTCTCGTGTGTTGTGTTCACTGTTCTCGTGTGTTGCGTTCACTGTTCTCGTGTGTTGCGTTCACTGTTCTCGTG
>CM056823.1:3350000-3372500 GCA_029853015.1 Chelidonichthys spinosus
ATCTGACTAGTGAAGCCAAGGCTGAAGTCCCTTAAACTTGCATTCTCTCTACTGGCCATGAGGGGGCGACTCCTCTGGCTGTAAAAAGAAGTCTATGAGAAAATGACCCTTTTTATCATCTCAGTAAACATGAGTTTATGGTCTCAATCTCTAGTTTCAAGTCTCAAGGTGGGATGTGATCCCAGACTGTGTGTTTAGACAGTCACATGAACGATGTTTCCAGATCAGCTGACGGCCTCGCACTCTTTTCCCAAATCATGGGAATGTAACCGGAAGCCGCTGCGATCCCAGTAACGCCTGTTTCACGTCCCCAGTGTGCGGAGACATCCACGGCCAGTTCTTCGACCTGATGAAGCTGTTTGAAGTGGGAGGATCTCCTGCCAACACGCGCTACCTCTTCCTGGGGGACTACGTGGACCGGGGCTACTTCAGCATCGAGGTGAGGACCCTGAACCATCGTCCATGATGGTGTGTGTTGCCCTGACGTACACGGCTGGTAGTGGTTGAGGTTTATTTCACTACGGGGAGGATACAGTTACATCACTGTGATGTATTTAATGTCTGCTAAACGCACAGAAAGGTGAGATGTCTGAAAACGTAAATGAGAGGGATTTTTTTTAAAATTCAGTGGCTGATTCAAGGTCAGAGTATAATATGCTGCTTACTGAAATATGCATGTGACCTGAGAGGATATATATTCAGGCTTCATTCTGTAGAGCGGTGCGTTGAGCCGCTTGTCCACCGCGGCACCAGAGTCACTGAGTTTGGAGATTTAGGCCACCTCCTTTTACACACTTCAAGGAGAATAGGTGATGTGAAGGTGAGAGGACACGCTTTTATATTCTAAGAGATGCTGAGCTCGTCTCCGTTAACTCGGTCATGCAGGCTGTTTGTTTTTGCAACGATGTGCTGAAGAAAAAGGTCGTCTTCACTGTCGTGTGTGTGGTTTGACATTCAGCCAATAGCTTTTTAAAAACCTAAAAATCAAATAAAACAATCAGCACTTTTAAAAACTCACATATGTTTACTTTGATTAGCTTAGCTTAGCATAAAGTGTGCAAGAAGGTGTAAAAACAGCTCACCTCACTGTGATTGGAGCTTCTATCGTAGAGACATCAGACCATTTTCTGAGTTGTGCATTTTGCATATTTACCTCATTCATTTTAGGCAGAGATCTTCTCCCAAAATGACTTGATTTGATGTCCAAACATAAATCCAATCTTAACATATATAAATGGTTATTGTGATGTAGAAATAACCCACATAGATTTACAATATGTTCTATAAATATATGAATCTGTTGACAATTATTATTTAAATGGCTTAGCATTGTATACATCCATCATTACAAAAAACTCTTATACATGGAACTAGAATCTGCACCACACATTATTATTATTATTGGCCCGGTTTAATAAGCAACACAGGTTTATATGACATGAAACGGGGGTCCTTGGCTGAAAAACGTTAAAGACCTCAGATTTAAGGCGACTCTCCTCTATTATACAGTAAATAAATGATTACCTATCATTTCTGTGTATTAATGATGATGTTTTTCTTCCTTCTCCCCGGTGAACCTTCAGTGTGTGTTATACCTGTGGTCGCTGAAAATCCTCTACCCAAAGACGCTCTTTCTTCTACGGGGAAACCATGAATGTAGACATCTGACAGAATATTTCACCTTCAAACAAGAATGTGAGTAGCTCCTCCCGTCTCCCCTCCTGATGGAATCTGCTTTTTGTTCACGTTATTATGAAGCCGAGCAGGGCTGCTTTTAATCCATCTGCAGATTATTAAAAAAAAACAACAGAAAATCGATTAACAGAGTTTGTGAAGCTCCTGCATTCCTGCAGAGATAATGAGGACGTATTTACGGCTTCAAGGCGAGTTAATTTGCTTTATCATCTAATTAAACTAACGTGAGCTCAAAATGAGTTTGTTGGAAACTCTAAACTGTAGTTTTTATATGTTTAAAGCAGTAAAGAGTCGTCTTATATGCATGATATAAAGCTACAAACACATTTTAGCTGCTTAGCTTTGCACAAAGTGGACGAGTAAGACGGAGGTTTGCTTCACGGTTCAGGTTTTCTGAGCTTCCATGTCTCACTTTTCACTGTTGAGGGAAACGCTTTCACAATGAGGAGCTTCTAATGTGTTTGTAATGTAACGCCATCTCAGCACAAACCTCCCAAAATCCAATTTAGCGTGGCGGACTAACTGTGATGTTAACGTCGGCCTTGTTTAACGACGTGTTCAGGTGGTTTTCTGGTCTAATTATTGGGTACAATTTCTGAAAAACACTCAAAATATTCCACATATTTTGCTCCGAAACATGAGATAATAAAGATCTATGCTCCTCACAATGCTTATCTGATTAAATGGAGGAACAAAATATGAAATATTAGAAAGAATATTTTAATTCAAAACACATTTCCTACAATTCTACACTGAGCTAAACTTTTATAATAAACACTTTGTGTTGATGAGTTTGAGATTGAGGCTTCGCATCAAGAAGGTTATTTTTTCCCAGAAAGTTCCTGAGCGACGGAGACGCAGAGCGTTCACGTTGCCATGGTTACTCACCGTCACTCCTGCAGAGGAGAGGTAGAGAACGGCGACTGAGATTACGCTGATCAGCATGCATGGGGAATCATTTGCACTATAATAGATTTGCATATTTGTCACTTTCACACTCGAAATAACTACATAACTTCAGCTGCAGCTCGTCTGTCCATTCTATCCTGTTCTATATCTACGATCACAGGCAGAGGACAAACTGAAGAGAGGATGAAGGATTCATTATTTGTCTGTCTGTCTGTCTGTCTGCCTGTCTGTCTATCAAACATGTGGTCCGGTCTCTTCCTCACACTTTTAAACGTGTGTTTCTATCAGAATGCATGTGGAGGAAGCTAGGCCTGCCGTGCCTAGTTACGGTTGCTAGGCCAGGATTGGACAGTTCTCTGATCAGTGGATGGGTTTGGAGAACACTTGTTGCAGATTAATTTTGACTTTGCAGATAGAAAGTCTTGTCTTTCCTGCAGGATCTCCTCTCTTCCTCTCGCTGCCCGACCTCCTCTCCATCGTTCCTCCATCTTCTCCTCTTCCTCCACGTCTCTCTCTCTCTCTCTCTCTCTCTCTCTCTCTCTCAGACTCTCCTCGCCGTCCTGTCCGAGAGTGGGTGATTAGCAGCAAATTAATTTGGCCCTTAATGATTGGCTCAGGGACTCGCTCCTCTGTGTCTGATTGGCCAGGGGACAAGGAAGGCTAATTTCCCCCGGTGCTCGTGGCGAATAGTGGTCGTCCTCAATTACCATCTGCTGCGTGTGCATGTGTGTGTGTGTGTGTGTGTGTGTGTGTGGCATGTGTGTGTGTGTGTGTGTGTGTGTAGGATCATGTACTGTGACTGCATATGTGTGTGAGTGCATCTTCATAAATGTTTAAGTGTGTGTGTGTGTGTGTGTGTGTGTGTGTGTGTGTGTGTGTGTGTGTGTGTGTGTGTGTGTGTGTAAAAGGAGCTGAGAACTGGTGGACTGGCAGTAATGAGCTCTTGCTTTACACGAGGCAGATGGAGAGGTTGACAAACACACTCCTCACTGTCTCACACACACACACACACACACACACACACACACACACACACACACACACACACGCACACACACACACACATACACACACACACACACACACGTACACACACGGTAGCTACTGTACTCTGATACTCGACAATGCCGTCTTTGATTTGTGTACATGTCGTCCTCACACTTTCTCTCTCTCTCTCTGTCTCTCTCCCTCTCTCTCCCTCTCTTTCTCTGCTCTTAACCTCTCCCCCCTTCTCCCGTCTCCTCCCATCAATCTCTCTCCTCCTCTCTTTATGAAATTATCATTCTCCCTTTTTTTCCTCTCCTCCTCTCCCCTTTTGCTCGCCCTCCTCTTCTCTCTCTCTCTCTCTCTCTCTCTCTCTCCTGCCGTCTCCTTTCTGCTATTTTTAATCCTGTGATATTGTTTCGTGTCGGATGTGTTGTTACGCCCGTGTGTGTGTGTGTGTGTGTGTGAAACGTGCGTTGGATGTCTTTTTTTATTGATATCGCTGCCAAATCAAAGGAGTTTCTTGTGAAGCGGAGAAAAAAAAATGAAATAAATAAAAATCAGTCTCACGGTGACGCCGCTACGCTGCTTCATGCTTATATTTGGGTCAGATTTTTGTTCGCTGTAACATAACTGGAGTCTTTGTGTCCATATGTTGTCTGTGATAATACACTACGTACTGCTATGTGGACCAAAGTACATTTTCCTTCTAAATCATCAGAGGGGGAGAAACAGGGTCATGTGGGAGAGCTGGCAAGGAGATGGCTGCATACATTAATAACATGCTATGTGGAGAGAAAACCTACATGTTGTATGTTAGAGGAAGCCAGCTTTGACTGCGTTTGTTGGATCTGTCGATGTCGAAGCTCTCTGTTTCTTGTCCCGTGTTGTGTGTGATATTTAACAGTCACACTCCGAGTGACGGGGACTCACTGTACGTTTGTGGCGAATAGAGGCTGTCAAAAAAAAAAAAAACACACACACACATTCAGATGCTTCTTTGTCTCTAAGCCCTGATATAACACCTCCACCCCTCTAACCCCCTCCAGGTAAGATCAAATACTCGGAGCAGGTGTACGACTCCTGCATGGAGGCATTTGATTGCCTGCCGCTGGCAGCGCTGATGAACCAGCAGTTCCTGTGTGTGCACGGCGGGCTTTCACCAGAGATCCACACGCTGGACGACATCAAGAAGGTACAACACAAAGACACGATTAACAACAACGCCGCCCTACGGAGGCAAAACACAGGGAGTTAGGATCTAGAGGTTCTGAAGAGTGAAGCCGACCCTTAAATGCCTTTTACTGTCATTCTCTCTGCTGGCCACCAGGGGGCGACTCCTCTCTGGTTGTATAGAAGTCTATGAGAAAATGGTCCTACTTCTCTCTGCTGGCCACCAGGGGGCGACTCCTCTCTGGTTGTATAGAAGTCTATGAGAAAATGGTCCTACTTCTCTCTGCTGGCCACCAGGGGGCGACTCCTCTCTGGTTGTATAGAAGTCTATGAGAAAATGGTCCTACTTCTCTCTGTTGGCCACCAGGGGGCGACTCCTCTCTGGTTGTATAGAAGTCTATGAGAAAATGGTCCTACTTCTCTCTGCTGGCCACCAGGGGGCGACTCCTCTCTGGTTGTATAGAAGTCTATGAGAAAATGGTCCTACTTCTCTCTGCTGGCCACCAGGGGGCGACTCCTCTCTGGTTGTATAGAAGTCTATGAGAAAATGGTCCTACTTCTCTCTTGATGTATTATCTCAGTAAACATTGTAAACATGAGTTTATGGTCTCAATCTCTAGTTTCAAGTCTTCTTCAATCCAGCATGTTCATTTAGTACATTATGGTCCATTTAGAGTCCACCAGACCAGAAAGCAGGGGATGCTTTAGGGGGCGGGGCTTACCTGCTGATTGACAGGTCGCTAACACGCTACCAATGCTAGTTAGCTACTAAGACGACTTCAACACTTAGCTGTAAAGTTGATTTTGAATAATGAAGCTAACTTTGTGAGCAGCTTCACACCAGAATCCACATGGATCCAGATCCAGTAAGGGTGCTGGTCTGTCGCTTGTGTCAGATCCACCCGTCGCTCCTCCACAGTCCAAATATGGTCACTTCTTTCACTGCTTACAAAAATGCCAAGATGATGAAGTCGAGGCTTCAAATCTGTAGTCCATAATCCAACGATACATTCGACATCAGAGTTTTTACAAACATATTATCTGATTGAAATGTTTATTTCTGTGGAAACAGCTTTGGAAATGTTTAGTATTATTTAGTCATTTGAATAGTACATTGATTGATTACATTTTTAATTACTTCATTATATTGATTAATAGGAATAGTAATAGGACAGACAGACAACTAGAAACATGATTTTATTTGTATTCTTTGGACTGAAAATAATCACAGTTTAATATATTCTTTGAATCAAACTCAAATGGAAAAGAAAGCTGAAAGGACACGTTCATGCTGAGAGATTATTTTATTCAGATTTTCTGAAGTCTATCTGTACTTTTTAAGGTATTATTTGGGTTGTCTTTAATGTTTTGGGTAAAATAAAGCCTAAAGCGAAGGCAGAATTACAGCCTGTTTACCTGAAAACTTCGAAACCCGTTTTTTTTCTCCGTATTTGCAGCTTTACAGTAAACACGACTCTTATTCTCGCATTAACACCCACATGTGCGACGGCGAGGATCCGCCAGGAAGAAACGGCGTCGCACGCTGCAAGTTTACCAGTTCACAGTAATTAAGAAGACAAAGGGCGCACACACACGAACACACACGAGGACACACACTTCCTCGCCTAATGGCAGTATTTCCATGGTGAATCTGCTGGTGTGACATGTTCTCCCCCCCCTCCCTGTGTGGTGAGGGTTGCCATGGAGATTCTCTGCCCTGACAGTATGTGTTTGTGTGTTTGCTTTGCCTTTCTCTTCAGATTTATCCTATATGTGATGTTTTTGTGTACAAGGGTTTATTTCTATGTGTTTCTGTTGCTTAAAGCTTGATTTTTATTGTGTATAACTGTGTGTGTGTGTGTGTGTGTGTGTGTGTGTGTCCTAGTTGGACCGGTTCAAGGAGCCCCCGGCGTTCGGGCCCATGTGCGACCTGCTGTGGGCCGACCCCCTGGAAGACTTCGGCAACGAGAAGACCCAGGAGTACTTTGGCCACAACACAGTCAGAGGATGCTCCTACTTCTACAGGTACCCTTCAGAAATCATTCCTATTTTATTATGATTATACTATTTTATTTTATTCTGGTGAATCAGCTCGATGTGAACCTGATATCCAAACAAGGCGGGATGAATCCAATATTCAGCGACACAGAATACACACTGGGAACAATGTTCTTTTGAAATTAGCGGCGGGCCAGAAATAACACACATCTCCTCGTTTTAATGATGCGAGCGCCGCGTGATCGCTCGGCGTCGGCGAGATGTGCCTTTCTGTCTGCGGAACGTGGAAATCTAATAAGTTTGGTGGACTTGGGTCTGTTGGTTTGGGATGTCGGCGATGAGACACGGAGAACGAGATGCTTCCTGCACAGTTCCTCCACATCCAAGATCCAATAACAATCACTGTGCAAGACAAGAGGGAGAGCATCTCGGCCGGTTCTCACACACACACACACACACACACACACACACACACACACACACACACCACTCACTCACACACACACACACACACACACACACACACACACACACACCACACACACACACACACTCACACACACACACACACACTCGGCGTACCAGCAAACGCATAAACACACACACACGGTTCCGTTTCAGCATGAAACATATCCCACAATCCCCAGGGAAACTGCACGGTTCTGTTGCTATGACGACTGGCTACTCCTGCCAGATATGGAGTGATATTAAGATACAGTGAGAGAAAGAGGGAGAGCAACATGGGAGGAGGAGGAGGAGGAGGAGGAGGGGAGATGAAAGTGAAGACATAAAAATGGAGGGGATGTAAAGACGGAGGAGCAGAAGTTGTACGGCGGGCGGAGCGGAGCGGTCGGGGCTCGGTGCTGTGACACGGTGAGTCTGTGGAAACACAATAGTTTAGCATCAATCTACCAACAATCCACCCCCCTGGCACTAAGGAGGCCACAAGCCCTGCTCAGGCCTGCCTTGTGCTCACTGATGCCCCCTGCTGGCCTCACTGAGACATGAGAAGGCCCACTCAACTCCCGCTGCTGCACTTTAAATATCTGTAATGGTTTACAGCAGCTTTGACACAACACCATGCTTTTTTACTGCGTATTTCTGTTTATTTCTCTTCAGATTCACTCACTGTCTCCTTCCTGTTTCTGTCCACAGTTACCCAGCAGTCTGCGAGTTCCTGCAGACCAACAACCTGCTCTCAATCATCAGAGCGCATGAAGCACAGGATGCTGGGTAATCTGACCGGCCGTCGCGGCTCAGTCCCTTTTTTTCCCTCTCGGCTTAAAAGAGAGCGCTCATTTAATTTAATGGCTTACCTTGACACTTGGTGTTCCGCTGGTGTTTTATTTTTTCTTTGTCGGGGAGAACCGGCTGCATTACGGAGCGAGTAAGTGGTTCCGTGGTTTTCCTTCCATCCCCCTTAAACGGTGTTGTAAGCATCGAGGTCGAGCAGCGGGTCAGCCTGAACCACATCCAGGTCAACTTAACTCCTCCTGAATACACAGCATTAATGCAAAGAGGAATGTCTGCATCACTCATCTACACAAAAACAGCGAGGAGGCTGAAAAACACAATTTCCTGACCTCACAAATCCATCTGTTATCTTTAGTGTAAATCCTCCTAAATATAATAGCGCTGCCTTAATTGCTGCATTATGAGTTGAAACCCATTAACAGGGTTTTTATCTGCCGTGCAGCTGGGCAGCAAACGTGGGTGCACTTGCGTAAGGGGAAATGATAATTTTAGTCATTTTTTCCCCCTCTGCTGTCACTTTTAGTTGATGCATTATGATGAGAATAAGTTCATACGATGAAACGAGCCGCGGTGTAGAGAGGGACTAATTGCATGCAGGTTATGTGTGATAGAATAAAATCTATTCATCAGGATGCAGCTCTAAAACATAATGTTTGGTGAAGTTTTTAAAGTTGCCGTCTAATGATGTACAATAGTGCATTTATTGTATAATTACCACGCAAAACACTTAAATATGTTAATTCATCACATACTTATTGCAAAAACTGTCTTCTGTAAACATTAGAAATGTGAAGCCACATTAACAGCCAATCAGGAGCCTGTTTGGATGGAGAGTCATTACTTTGCTTTGATTTGATTGGCTCGTGGTCGGGCAAATTGCACGATCGTTTCTATTTTCATGCCGTCCAAATCACGAGTGTCTTCTGCAATTTTAGACGTTCTGTGTGGTCGATTCATCACAGCATCGTGTCCCGTTTATCGTTAATATCTCTAATATTACACTGACTCATCGGCATTCTCTCTCTCACAAACACACACACAGCGAGCAACTTGGCACTCCTCGTCTCTGTTCGTGTCTTAGTCCTTCAAACCAAAATTCACACGGGTTTTACTAACAAAATAATCCACTCGGATCCATATTTGTAGGCGTTTTCAATGCCGTGAAAAGGAGGCTATAAACTGTAATTAATGGTACAACACATAGTTCTGATAGTATGTTACCAAATATCGGCACCAAGGAAAACCAATCGTTGATCATCCCTTAAATCATCGATGTACGATCCGATCACCAACCGGCGCTAGCCTTGTGCACCTGAGGACGTTTTAAACAGCTTTATTTTGTTTGAGTTATTTAGTATAACTCTGCACAGATTCCTCGAGAGGACGACGCCCTTCTTTGCTGGAACACGATGTAATAATAGACGATATTAAAATCACAGTAATCAGAAAAGTAATTCTGCTGCACGCCGACGTTATGTTTGTTTATGACAATAACCCAAATATTCTTGATTACTGATGAGTTAATTCGTTTATCCTCGAGGGAGCCGGCTAGCGGAGGCTGCTTTCCTGCTTTGTTTGTTCGGCACAAATGAAATTCGTGAGCTCGTGTTCATCATCGTGTCTAATCCGGGTCGAGGCTTTCGTAGGCGTGGAAACTTAATTGAACCAGACGGGTTTGTTATCGTGACGAAGTCTCCGGATCTCTTTGTACCGTCGGCTTCACTGTTTTTTAAAGATCCACGTTGTTGTGATTATTTGTGTATCTGTGTGACGTGGGCGGTTTGTCGGTATCTCTCTCTCAGGTATCGTATGTACAGGAAGAGTCAGACTACGGGTTTCCCCTCCCTCATCACCATCTTCTCTGCTCCCAACTACCTGGACGTCTACAACAACAAAGGTTTGCTTCAGTAAAACTATACGTTTAACGTGATATTCATGTAGTTTACTGTGGAAAAGGCTCTAACGTGTGTGTGTGTGTGCGTGTGTGTGCGTCCGTCTGTCCGTCTGTCCAGCGGCGGTGCTGAAGTACGAGAACAACGTGATGAACATCCGTCAGTTCAACTGCTCTCCTCATCCCTACTGGCTGCCAAACTTCATGGACGTCTTCACCTGGTCGCTGCCCTTCGTAGGAGAAAAGGGTATCACATGACCCCACACCTGACCTTTGCTTAGACTCTTCCACAAACAGAGCATTGTAATCAAAACGTCATGAGGTCAGGTCCAGGTCCAGGTCCTGGACTGGATCGCCAGTATTTTCATTAGTCGGTTCATATCCATAATTTGGAGGCAAAGGAGACTTTTGGTGTCGGAAGCATTCTGGTTTTGACCAATCAGTCAATAGTCAGTAGTTAGCGCTGTTAGCATCGTTAGCAACAAGCCAAGACATAACAGAGCCGTCCCACCAAGAGTCCGCTTCCTGTGAAAATCATCAATATCAGATGCTAAATATGAAATACAATGAAGGAATATGGAACAGTGTGTGTGTTAGCAGCCTCTTCCGCACATTCTGACACTGAAATGGCATTTTATCGGAAACGCAAATTGACTTTTTCCGATCATTAAAACCGTGCAACCGTAGTCTTGTGACCATGAAGTCGACGGTCTTGGGTTTATTGAGCTTGATAGCATGTGATCTTCTTCTTTCATGAACCATGAGCTCTTTGTCCCTGCTGGATGGCACCATTCAGAATCCACAGTTCAAGGGATAATCTGTACATTTCTTTATTTCTAAGGAAGAACATTAAATGTAGTTCTAGAACCACTTCATGATATTCTTTATATAGCAATTATATCAGCTTAAAACGGTGTACAACCATTACTTACAGGATTAGGGGCTCATGGGTAACCAGAGTTCAGTCAGATTTCAGGCATTTTATGACTTTTTGTTGGAGAGCATCAGCAGACAGATGACAGGAACACACTGTGTGTGTGTGTGTGTGTGTATGTCCTGCAGTGACCGAGATGCTGGTCAACGTCCTGAGTATCTGCTCTGACGATGAACTCATGAACGACGGAGAGGAGATCTTCGATGGTAAGAAACGCTCTTCAAATCTCCGTTAGTGTAAATGAATAAATCACTGAAACAAACCTCAGTGGATAGAAATAGATTTTTGAAAGTTTAGACCAAGAAAATCACATCAGTGAGTTTGTGTTTTCTGTTCAGCGAGTGCAGCAGCCGCCAGGAAAGAGGTGATCAAGAACAAGATTCGAGCCATTGGGAAGATGGCTAAAATGTTCTCTGTTCTACGGTGGGTTCTGGTTCTGGTTCTGGTTCTACGTCACCAGGTTTTCCTTTTAAACTGTGTTCACACCAAACTAAGAGAATCCAACTCGAGCGGGTAATTGGCATAACGTGAAAGCCAAGCTTCGTCTGTCGTCACTGAATCTGGAATGGAGACCAAAGATATCGTAGAGGTCTGTGGTCCTCCAGAGGTCTACGACAGACCCTCACATTAGTCCAGAGACCGGATCAGACTATGTGTATAAACCAGAGACTGTCTACGTCCAAACAACAAGGTCTCTGCCGTAAGTTATGTCTAGATGATGTTATTTTAAGTGTTTATGGAGCCGTTACTTCGGCATCATTTGTATCCATTTATTGCAATTAAATCACATCACAATAGTTTATTTTGTGTTCGTACCGCTGTAGTAAACCAGCCAATGTGTGTCTCGCTATTCACAGTGAATACAGCTAAATGAACTCCACCGAGCACCTCTGGGTGACGTTATGAACTCAGACAGTTTATTTCAGCTCTCCTCTCCAGCGCGTCTGAACACAAACGATCCTGCGGTCAAACTTGGGCGAGTAACGAGGCGGAAAAACGGCTTTGTGTTTGGTGTGAACACACCTTTATACCCCCCACACACACCTGTCTCACACACACATCTGTCTGTCTCTCAGGGAGGAGAGTGAGAACGTGCTGACCCTGAAGGGACTCACCCCGACGGGCATGCTGCCCAGCGGCGTGCTGTCTGGCGGCAAGCAGACTTTGCAGAGCGGTGAGTGTTTAACACGAACACAGAAGGAAAACACACTCTCAGACGTAACACACACACACACACACACCACACACACTCAGTTTAAATATCTTGCTTTGGACCATCCTCCGGTTCCCTCCTGCCCTATTTCTTCTCCTCCTCCTCCTCTGCTGTTCTTCTCTCATCCTTCTGCCTCACTGACTCGCTCACTCTCGCCACCTCACCTCACCTCGCCGGCGCTGAGGACACTAACAGCCTGCTGGTCTGAGAGAGAGAGCATGAGAGACAGAGAGAGAGAGAGAGAGAGAGTTGGCGAATGACAAGAGAGCGAGGATGGGACAGCAAACGTATGTAGGTGTGTGTGTGTGAGCTAACGGCGGCTAACTGCTAACATCAGGTATGTGGTGAAGCCCACCAACGAGGGGCCTCACATGACTAAAGCCTGAAACATGTGTCTGAGTCACGCTTATACCCACAATGCACCTCATTTTAATGTTAACGACAGGGGAATGTTGCATTTAAATCCCAACAGTGAGAGGCAGACAGGAAACATGGGGAGGGAGGCAACAATGTATTCCATCCTGACGCCAGACGAATATTTGTATTGATATATTTCTTCTTATTTCATTGTTTATTTAAGAGGGACGATACTACTACGGAGTATTAGGACCACTGTAGTAGGAAAAACTCAAAAACAGGGCAATATTTAGAAAAATTTTTTTTTTTACAAGTTTATAAAGTTTCAAATTTGTCATAGAGGAAGTAAACAAGTTGCTAGACCGGATGTTGCTATGACAACATCATCACCCTAAGGACCCGAACGAGGCGTTGTCACACCTTGTGATGGATTAGTTAGAAACTTAAATGTACATTCATGGGTTTGCTACTTTATAAACTCGTAATTTTGTGATTTCTTTTTCACCCTCGGCCCCGTTTTTTTTTTTTTTTTTTGTTTTTGCCCTAATACGCCGGTGTACAATACATACAACATTGCCACATATAATTGGGGAAATGTGATGAATATAAGACGTCTAGCTTCAGCTGACTAGCAGTCTGGCCAGGCTTTAGGATGAAACTTTGATCTGCTTATCTGTGGTTGAACAGTTTCTTTACCTTTTCTTGTTTTGGTGTTGGATCGACGCCACCTCACCGTTGTTTTGTCTTTTGAACTGAGATTTTGAGGGACGGGGATTTTGAGCCCTCGTGACCAGACTGCATTCATTTCTGCACACAGAAGCATGTTTCAGCCTTCACTTCCTTTCTTCTCCTCTGTCATCTCCTCCTCTTCCTCCTCTTCTCTGCCCATCCTTCAGCTACCATTGAGGCCATTGAAGCCATCGAGACAGTTAAGGACGCCGAAGGTAAAATCCCACTCATTTCATTGTGTGTGTGTGTGTGTGTGTGTGTGTGTGTGTGTGCGTGCGTGCGTGCGTGCGTGTGTGTGTGTGTGTGTGTGTGTGTGTGTGTGTGTGTGTGTGTGCGTGTGTGTGTGCGTGCGTGCGTGTACAGCATGGCTGCGCTCTCAGCCACCCATGTTCATAAGGTCATAGATTTGCTTTACCCACAATGCACTGAGCTCCTCTAACCACATCAACTCTGACTAACCACATAAAAAAACACTAAACATCCGCACATGTTTTCATTCCTTCTCAGAAACAGGAAACACCACTTCACCTTCCCTCCCAACATTTTTCTAAAACACACACACACACACACACACACACTAAGAGTGGGTCTGTGGGTGGGAGTGGGTGTTGTGATGATGGGCCGGGTCACTCGGATCTCTTAAGGTGTGTTCACCCCAAACATTTTTGTTTATTTGCGTCACTCGTGTTAGAGGTGCCAGAGAGGGAGGGAGGCGGGGCTAAACCTCGACAATGTTTTATCAGTCACGGCTGAAATAACCACTATTGCTGCTCTGTGCATGTTGTGAAGTCCCAGATATGCTGCGTAGTCAAACACCGACTTGTCTGAGATCATAGCATCAACATGCACATCTGCTGGTTTACTACAGCGTTTACTACAACTGTTTAGTCGCGATCTAATTGGAAAAAAGGACAATTTGTAAAAAGGTGTGAAGTTGCGTCTGCAAGACGACAAGAAAACAACCTTTAAAACGCTTGTTTTCTGAATGGAGTCTGGATGGATCAGAGCTAGGCTAGGCTAGGCTAACACTGTAGCTGCTCCATCGACACTTAAAATAATGTCGACAGGAGGGGAACTTTTTTGCATATTGACCTCATTTGCGCCGCCTGATTCTAATTTGCATCCATCCCAGTTTTTGCATTGACTTTGTATTCAAAAGCTCTGTGTGAAAAAAGTTGCTTTTCATTTGGCGTGAACGCACCTTTATAGTCTGTAGTTTGTTGCAGTGTTTTCTTTATATTTCTTTATATAGAGTTCTATAGAAGACAAACATGCCACCAATCTGTTTCTCTACAAGCAGAACCAAAGTCAACCTGTGATGATGAGAACAAAGTGTTAACAAGCTCAGAGACGTCTGACTGAGACTGGTCTGCCAGGTTCTTCTGTGCTGTTGAACAGATTGGGATCATGACATTTAATGTGTATGGACTGTGTAAATATAATGCACGCTGCTGTTAACTGTAGTCTTTGTGATCGTGACGTGTGTGCTGTCCTGAATTACAGTCCATCATTTGTTTAAGCAAATAAAAGATGGCTTCTCTCTGCAGACCGACCTCCTTCTCGGTACAGCCCTACTCTTATGTGGTCCACTTTGAGTCTGATTTAAAGAGGCACCCCAGCATTTTAGGATTCCCCCCCCCCCCCCCCCCCCCCCCCCATAGCACGTTGAGTGGTTTAAACCGAAGCAACTAAGCCGGTAATATCCAGATTTTTTAAATCCCTAGTTTGGGTCCAGCTCGTCCCACAATGTACCCGAAAGCATCTTTTTGTGAGTCGTCTCAACCACGTCTCAAAGTGTGGACATACTTCTGTTTTAAGGAATAATTCATCATTTATGTTGTTTCTTGTGATTCCAGCGTGTGACTGTTTTTTTATGGATCAGAGAAATGCAATGATTTTAGGTTTCCAGTCTGAGACGCATTAATCGTCTAAATCTAACCAAACAAAAAATACGGCCAACTTAGGAATTAAATTAAAAGACAGATCTGGAAAACCGGACATGTGACCACTGTCTTTGCCTTCGCCAGTGTTTTAATGGGAAGCCTTTCAGAACAAACAGCTTCGTAGAGGTAAACCACGTTTTAAGGACCTACAGTACGAGATGTCTGAGACTACTGATGGAGGATCAATGACCTGGTGGCACCGCCTGCCAGGTTCACTGTGAGCCACGAGGTCCGGACGAATCCCAGCTCAGCATTCAGACAATCAATGAACACGTGTTGATGTGCAGATACTGATTTTAAGAAGTCTGTAGATTTGCATTTTTCAAGACAGAAACCCAAAAAACCTTTCTCTGCCAAACGGACCACCATCGGGGTTAAAACTTCTAAAATGTAAACTTTTTTTAAAAGACGTCTTGTCAATGTGAGCACATCCACATAAATGAATAAGAATGTGGTGTGGAGTCTTCAATCCGCTTCGGTGCTCTGAATATTTCCTCTGAGGCTCCCGGGGGTTTTGGATACACAAGATTCTACTTAATGTCTTGTTAAAAATTAACTCTGTGTGCGTGTGTGTGTGTGTGTGTGTGTGTGTGTGTGTGTCTGTCTACGCAGCCATCCGAGGCTTCTCTCCGCAGCATCGGATCAGCAGCTTCGAGGAGGCCAAGGGTCTGGACCGGATCAACGAGAGGATGCCTCCGCGGCGCGACGGCGTGAACAGCGTGGGCCTGTCGATGGGCCGCATGAACATGGGCGAGCCCAACGGGACCGACAGCAACAGCAATATCCAGTGATGGACGTGCACTCCCACATGCTCACACACATAGCTGCAGCCATGACGACTCTGACGTGGTACCGAATTTATAGATACGTGTACATAGGCATATAAACACACACACACACAGTATTACATTCACTGAATAGACAACATTACACACATGATGACCTTCCCCTGACCCCGTGGCCCTCAGCTGTATGTAAAGGCATGAGTGTACCCGGACTTCACCACCAAAGGCCGAGTCTCTCCTCACTCTACGGATCGGCCCCTACTTAAAGAACTACAACTCCCAGTGTACCCGCACAACAACAAGGAAAGAAACTACAAAAACGAGGATCCCGTGTTCACTGTGTACGTCGGGGTTTACCGGTGGTTCGACGTTGCGTGTTGTCGAGGCGGAAAACAGTGTTTCGCATGGGGGAGGGGGCGTGGTCAAGCGGGGGGGAGGAGTTAAAGATACGTACGCTTTTTTTTTCCTGTTTGCATCGCAAAACAGGAAAGTGGAACCAAATGTTTGCGATATGTTGATTTCATGGAGTTGTGGAAATGCGTGTGCTTCGTGTCCATGCGGTTATATTTGAAAAAAAACGTGCTGGTTTTTTTTGCCGTCAGCGAGACATTTTTTACGACGTGCGGTGCGGCACCTGTTGCCGATGAGATGTGTGCAGATAATCTCAGCCGCAGTCTAATCTGAGCCCTCGCTGTCCTTTTCTTTTCTTCTCGGGAGGAGATTTTGCTTTTGTAGCACTACTGTACCTGGAGGTCCGCCCTATTCCCCAACCCCTCCCCCAAAAAAACGACAAAAAACCCCACTCTGGACCCAGGTCAGTGAGCTCCGACTGGGCCCGCGTTAGATTTGAAGTGTTTAACCCCACCTGTTGCGTGTAAATAGGTTACATAGAGAAGTTTTATTGCACACGTGATGCATACGGTCACAAAAACTGCAGTATAGCGGAACGTAGGATGGTTTTCTGTACGTGAGGGCAAATGTGAAGTCGTACCCTATTCATTCTCTTTCTACATCCTCCTTTCTTCCCGTGCTGCTGTCTGCTTCCTAACGGCAGCCAACTAAAAAAAAAAGCAGGAAATAATATTTCACGGAGGAAAAGGGGATTCTTCTGGTTTAAGGCGGCAGCCAAAAACGACAGGAAGTCGGAAGAAAAAAGGTCTTTGTAAAGCATTTATATTAACGCATCAGTGCATGCAGAGTTAAGTTCTTTGATAATAATGTGAAGATTATATTTGTGCTCTGTGTTTCACTATGGTAGGATTTTTTTCTTTCTTTTGGCTGAACTGAGGAATAATTATTTATTTTGTACATAATGTTAATTTATTTTTTGTATTCATTTTGTGTTATATATATATTTTTTATGTTTTCCCTTCTTTTCTTTTTCACAACCTGTGTTTCCGATTTCCTCTCCGACGCCGTACAGAACGTCCTCGTTCTCTCCTCTCTTCTTTGTCAGTGTACAGGAGTCGTTTTTTTAAAACGATAATTAAGGATAAACGACGATATTAAACTAGACCATACTATCATACAGAGGCACAGGCATTCAGGCAGAAAAAAGCATGATTGCATGGTTTAAACATTGTGCCGTTTTTAAAAGCAAAAAGCAGCGAGACACATTTTAACGGAAGAGCCGGTCAATTTAAAGGAAAACAAAGTCTCTCTCTCTCTCTCTCTCTCTCTCTCTCTCTCTCTCTCTCTCTCTCTCTCTCTCTCTCTCTCTCTCTCTGATCATAATTATTGATGATTCCTCTTGTTATTTGATGATATTTATGATTCTATGATTATTATGATTCTATTTATTATGGACATTATTCTTAATATTTAAGCTCTCTCTCTCTCTCTCTCTCTGTCTCTCTCTCTCTCGCTGGTTGCTCTTCATGTTGCGTTGCTCCTTGGTTGATCTTGATGTGCTTCTTTGGGAGAGGTGACCCCCCCCCCCCCCCCCTGTGCCATAGAAATTGTGCCACGGTTCTTTCTCTCTCTCTCTCTGTCTCTCTCTCTCTCTCTCTCTCTATGTTTTGACTCCCCAGTCACTAACACTGTAAGCATGCCCCATGGGACGATCCACTTTTTTACTCTTGAATAAAATATGCATGGACCTTTGGTTTGCATCCCGAGCCTTTATTTCGTGATGAGCTGCCCCGATGACAGCGAGCGACGCCTCCAGACCTGTGAAACAGTCAAATCACAGCGGAAACAGGCTGAATGAAAAATAAGGATAATCTTGCACGGCGGAATTTGGTCCTTTTCATAAAAAAATGAAATCCCTTTGTGACCCCTCCAATTCATTGGAGTCCCTGCGGGGGTCCCAAACTCGTTGAACACGGAGGTAATTACTGCTTTGTGGTTTGACTTGATTTATTGAGTAATTACATCCAATACTGGCAGAGCTGGCGGTGAAAAAAGGAGCAACTCTTGCTTTCATTGTGTGGTTTCATGAAGGTGAAACTGGGACACATGACTTGCGTTGTGTAACATTTATAGATGAGTGACAGGAAAAACCTGAATAAATGATTTCACACAGAGCATGAGGGCGTAGCTGGAGCCCTTTATCTTTAAATCCACCAGTATAACCCCGAAATATGTGGAAGAAGTCCACGTTTTATTCAGTTATATATTATATTTTCTGCAAACTCTAATTCCCTATGTAAGCAAATTCAGGTGCAAAGTACACATTTTATTTTATTTCATTTCATTTCGTTGTCCAATATGTGTGTTTAACATGGCATTACATGGTGGCATCAAACAAACAGCGCTAATGGAAAGTCAATCAGGATCTCACAAATTAAACACATTAAATCCATATTATGGTCAGAGCAGGCAGCAACCTCCAGTTCTGAAATGTAAAGCCAATGCTGAAGTGCCTTAAACTGTCATTCTCTCTGCTGGCCACCAGGGGGCGACTCCTCTCTGGTTGTATAGAAGTCTATGAGAAAATGGTCCTACTTCTCTCTGCTGGCCACCAGGGGGCGACTCCTCTCTGGTTGTATAGAAGTCTATGAGAAAATGGTCCTACTTCTCTCTGCTGGCCACCAGGGGGCGACTCCTCTCTGGTTGTATAGAAGTCTATGAGAAAATGGTCCTACTTCTCTCTGCTGGCCACCAGGGGGCGACTCCTCTCTGGTTGTATAGAAGTCTATGAGAAAATGGTCCTACTTCTCTCTGCTGGCCACCAGGGGGCGACTCCTCTCTGGTTGTATAGAAGTCTATGAGAAAATGGTCCTACTTCTCTCTGCTGGCCACCAGGGGGCGACTCCTCTCTGGCTGTATAGAAGTCTATGAGAAAATGGTCCTACTTCTCTCTGCTGGCCACCAGGGGGCGACTCCTCTCTGGTTGTATAGAAGTCTATGAGAAAATGGTCCTACTTCTCTCTGCTGGCCACCAGGGGGCGACTCCTCTCTGGTTGTATAGAAGTCTATGAGAAAATGGTCCTACTTCTCTCTGCTGGCCACCAGGGGGCGACTCCTCTCTGGTTGTATAGAAGTCTATGAGAAAATGGTCCTACTTCTCTCTGCTGGCCACCAGGGGGCGACTCCTCTCTGGTTGTATAGAAGTCTATGAGAAAATGGTCCTACTTCTCTCTTGATGTATTATCTCAGTAAACATTGTAAACATGAGTTTATGGTCTCAATCTCTAGTTTCAAGTCTTCTTCAATCCAGCATGATGTTCATTTAGTACATTATGGTCCATTTAGAGTCCACCAGACCAGAAAGGAGGGGATGCTTTAGGGGGGTTACGTATATCGTACGATAAACATTATTATCATCACAGGGTTGGACATTAAGTACAGTAGAGTTCTGCAACATCGTGAAATAATTGGCATGTTAAAAAAAAATACCTTAAATTTCATAAATTCATGGATCTGTTTAGTGAGAAACTTCCTTTTTTTTATGAACCTTTCCTGTAATCTCTGCCTCCTCTCGCAATCGCATCCGGTATTCAGGCAGCGAGTCGATTCAACAGTAATCGAAAGTGAAAGTGTTGACTGATGAATTTGACTAAGGGGTGGAGAGAGAGAGATAGAGAGATAGAGAGAGGCAGCAGAACAGAAGACAAAGGAGATTTCTCTCATCCGGATCACAACGAGCGTGGTGAGTTCCTGCAAACACATTTATTTCTCTTGTCTCATTTTTTTTTAAATGAATTTTTGATGGAGTTTGACCATATGTCCCCTCCTAGAGCAGACTTTCCCTCTCCTGTGCACGATGTACATGATGTCTTTAAAAAAGAGGTTCTACTAGAATGAACTGAAATGATTTCATTGGTTGGGAGAGAAACCTGTTTCTGTGTTGTTTATGCAGCTTACTCAGAGGACAGACATTTTATTCATACAGCCAAATATGGCAAATCACAACATTTTGAACATATAAAAACATTTACATACAGAAAGATTTACAAAACAATACATATAACAATACAACAATATATATGTTGTATATATAGTTTGATGTTCTGACCTTGACTGACATATTTCTCACTGAACTACATATTGTAGACTCTATTGACCAGGTTTCTAGGTGACCTGGTCCTCCGTCCCCACAGAGATCCCTCCAGACCGACCCTAGTGTCCCCCCCGCCCTGACAGATGCAATCCCTCCGAGACCAGGACGCTCTCATCCCTCGGCCTCGCGGGACTTTGCCGAAGGTGTGTGCTGTGGCGCTGGCCGCCCTGACAGTAGGGGGCGTCCTGTTTCTGTCTCCTGAAAGGTTCTTTGGATGGGTTGCTATGGCGATGCTCATCCTGACCCTTGGCCCTCTGCTGCACGGCGTCTGTCTGCTCGCAGAGGAGACGCTCTACCATTCAAACACTAGGTGAGAGAAAAAGGTGTGGCTTCCTTTGTGTAGTGGAGTGTGTGTCGCAGATTTGCGTCAGTCTATCAGCTCTGTTTTAGTGTCTTTCAGCTCTGTTTTAGTGTCTTTCCTGGCTGTAAACACTGATCTCCAAAACGACAGTATCCTTGTTGTTTCTGCAGGTATCCGGGTCGAGGCCCGCCGGGTCGAGGGCTGCTGGGCCGCGTGCTGCCGGCCTGCGGTCTGGGAGGAAACACGCTGCTGGTCGCGGGGCTGGCCGGCCTTCTGCTCCACCTGGTTGGACATCCTCTTCCACACGACGACCAATGCTGGAAGCTCCTCGCCCTCGCCTCGGTCCTTTACGCCCTCTTCAAAAGCCTGGGAGTCCTGGTAAGGTCCAGAACCAGACCCACGAAGACTACGCTGTCTTTGTTCTTCTGGGTTCTTTCCCTTCACATCACCCCAGAAATATCACCGAGTTTGTTCTTCTGGGTTCTTTCCCTTCCAACTATAAAAACTTTAAACATCTGTCCTCCCAGGCTGCCACTGGTTTCCATATGTGAATGAATGAAACCTTTACTGCCCCAGAGGGGAATTTGCTTGACACAGGAAGCATACAAGATAAGATTCTTTGGTAATTTTATTGAAAAGCTGCAACATGCATAAACTCTGGCCGAGCCTCTAAATGAGTGTCTCATAATGAAACTCTGCCGGTAGTTTTGGTGATTATTCAGAATTATTATTGAAGCTGGGAGGGAACATCTGGAGCACCTTGTTGAGAAAAGTAACCAGTTTTAGCACTGTGATAAAAAACAACACTATATATATATATATATATATATCCCAGAAAAATGTCTCTGATGCAGCAAAAAATAAAACATAATAATATAATAAGAGAGTTGAGAAGCTCAATAATGTCACACACATTCAGAAACAAGTGTTGGTTCAACACCTCGTCTCACATGACGTTTACATGCTGAGCTTTGCTGTAGATTGATTTATCAAATTTGAAAATAATGCAAGTTATCATGATCGTTGTGTTTCATTCTCTTTTATTCCGGTTTTAACAGGGTAGTGAGAATCACAGCTGACATCAGTAAATCACCAGTAAGAGGAACTAAACCCCCGAACCCAAATATTCCCTTTTCTCCTTATCCCCCCCTCTCTCTTCTCTTTTATTTATTTATTATTGTTTTAATTATTTCTCTTGTTTTTATGAATTGTGTTTTTAATAAATAATTAATCATATTTTTGTAAATAATATTTTTATAAATATGTAATATTTTTTTCAGGATATTTTTATAAATAATTTATATTTTTTTATAAATAATGTTCTTATTTATATTTTCAGAAATTAGGTTTTTATAAATAATATTTTCATAAATAATGTTTTTATAATAATATGTTTTATAAATAATGTTTTTAATGTGGGGCTACATTTTAACAGTAAATCATTTCACCTAATCAGAAAGATTGTCTGTCTGTCCGTCTGTCTGTCTGTGTGTCCATCTGTCTGTCTGTCTGTCCATCTGTCTGTCTGTGTGTCTGTCTGTGTGTCTGTCTGTCTGTCTGTCTGTCTGTCTGTGAGTCTGTCTGTCCATCTGTCTGTCTGTCTGTCTGTCTGTGAGTCTGTCTGTCCATCTGTCCATCTGTCTGTCTGTGTGTCTGTCTGTCTGTCTTGTGTGTGTGTGTCTGTGTGTGTGTCTGTCTGTCTGTCTGTGTGTCTGTCTGTCTGTCTGTCTGTCTGTCTGTCTGTGAGTCTGTCTGTCCATCTGTCTGTCTGTCTGTCTGTCTGTCTGTCTGTATGTGTGTCTGTGTGTGTGTCTGTCTGTCTGTCTGTCT
>CM056823.1:3377500-3447500 GCA_029853015.1 Chelidonichthys spinosus
AAGAGGATGTAGAGGACGATACATTCATAAAACAGTATAAAAAGTCAGCATAAAACAGTATACAACAGTATAACATTACTTTAGTTAGCTTGATTAGCTCATGTTGTGTGTCTGGAACCTATTCATTCCTCTCCAGGCAACTATTTCATCAGGAATCAATCAATATCTCAATTAATTCAATGTATTTCAGACATGAAAAAAACAAAACAGAAGTTAAATCAATTAAATCGTTAAGAAAAGCAAGTATAACAAAACAACAAGCAAGTACTACAAAACAAGAAGCAAGTACTACAAAACAACAAGCATGTACTACAAAACAACAAGCAAGTACTACAAAACAACAAGCAAGTACTACAAAACAAGAAGCAAGTACTACAAAACAACAAGCAAGCAAGAACTACAAAACAACAAGCATGAACAACAAAACAAGAAGCAAGTACTACAAAACAACAAGCATGTACTACAAAACAACAAGCAAGCAAGAACTACAAAACAACAAGCATGTACTACAAAACAAGCAAGGACTACAAAACAACAAGCAAGGACTACAAAACAACAAGCAAGTAATACAAAACAAGAAGCAAGTACTACAAAACAACAAGCATGTACTACAAAACAACAAGCAAGAAAGAACTACAAAACAACAAGCATGTACAACAAAACAAGAAGCAAGGACTACAAAACAACAAAAATGTACTACAAAACAACAAGCAAAGACTACAAAACAACAAGCAAGTAATACAAAACAAGAAGCAAGTAATACAAAACAACAAGCAAGGACTACAAAACAACAAGCAAGGACTACAAAACAACAAGCAAGCAAGAACTACAAAACAACAAGCATGTACTACAAAACAACAAGCAAGGACTACAAAACAACAAGCAAGTAATACAAAACAAGAAGCAAGTACTACAAAACAACAAGCATGTACTACAAAACAACAAGCAAGCAAGAACTACAAAACAACAAGCATGTACAACAAAACAAGAAGCAAGTACTACAAAACAACAAGCATGTACTACAAAACAACAAGCAAGCAAGAACTACAAAACAACAAGCAAGAATTACAAAACAACAAGCAAGGACTACAAAACAACAAGCAAGGACTACAAAACAACAAGCAAGAATTACAAAAAAACAAGCAAGAACTACAAAACAAGAAGCAAGTACTACAAAACAACAAAAATGTACTACAAAACAACAAGCAAGGACTACAAAACAACAAGCAAGGACTACAAAACAACAAGCAAGTAATACAAAACAAGAAGCAAGTACTACAAAACAACAAGCATGTACTGCAAAACAACAAGCAAGCAAGAACTACAAAACAACAAGCATGTACAACAAAACAAGAAGCAAGTACTACAAAACAACAAGCATGTACTACAAAACAACAAGCAAGCAAGAACTACAAAACAACAAGCAAGAATTACAAAACAACAAGCAAGTACTACAAAACAACAAGCAAGGACTACAAAACAACAAGCAAGGACTACAAAACAACAAGCAAGGACTACAAAACAACAAGCAAGGACTACAAAACAACAAGCAAGGACTACAAAACAACAAGCAAGAACTACAAAACATACTCCCATAACAACTATTGACATGTTTGAAAAGGAGTTTAAATGTATTGAATCCTTCTTCTAAATTCATTAAATCTTTTTGGTAATTAATTTCATTTTCTGAAACAGTGCACCTTTAAATGTCCATTTCATGTATTAGATATTCTATTGTTATTAATGATATAATTTCTTATATACCATAGGACACTGATATGAATGTGTGTTTTGACCTCTTTGTCAGATCGGATTTAAAAAAAGAAAAAGGAGTGGAGGAGGAGGACCTGAAGCAGGTCTGACCAGAAACCTGCTCTCCTCCAATGACACAGCAGCTCTGACATCAGCTGACCCCGATGTTGATGAATGGATGACTGTGATGAGTTTACGCAGTGACTCACATTTTCCTTCCTCCAATTAAAAACATGTAGGGGAACGGTTTACATCTTTATAACTTGAGTCAATGACAAATAAATTACTTTCCTAAAATAATGCAAACTATAGAATAAAACTCGGCACAAAGTATATTAGTCTTGTTGAAGGAAGTTAATTAATTTAAATCCTATGTTTAATCAAAACAAAAAGATAGAGATTTAATCTCACAATTGTTCCTCATTTAAGAAATATGTATTAAAAAATTGTTTTTTCCAGTCAAATAGATATTTATTTAATTAAACAATTATTTCTCATTTAAAAAAAAAAAAGTTAGCCAAGACTTCATAAAACATTGAAACATCGTTTGTAATGATATTCAAGTAAAGGTGAAAAAAGCTAGTTTTAAAACATTAAAGTGACGTTTCATTTGGAACAAATGCGTTACAGATTCAAGATTCAAGATTCAAAGGCTTTAAGTCAGTATCAGAAAGTGATTTATATTTAATGTTGTATCTGGGGTTTTATTATCATATTGACAGTAAAGAAACGTGTTTCCCTGTAGAATGAAATTCTTCGTTTGCTCGTCCACAGAATTCCCAACAGTGTAACATCCAAGTATCAAAATAAATTTAAAAGGTTGCATGTGACACATAAATATAACAATTAAATAGTGCACATGTAAATGTAAACAGCGCAATTAAGAGAGACACTTGTTAATGTTTCACTACACACATTTGTTTTTCCAATGGAATTTAAATTATTGCTGAAAATAAAGTAAAAATCTACCGTCTTTAAACAAACTGGAAGTGCAAACATGAACATTTCCAGGTTTTCAAACTCCTTCTTCATACTTCCCACCACACTGTAGTTCCCCTGAATTTCCCTAGAAAGACACTTCCTCCTCGGTGGTAAAGCTTTCTGGCAGCAGCATTATCTCTGAACCTGATTGGTTAGCAGCTGTGATGTCATAGCTGGGGAGATTTCCCAAGAAGGTGAGTCAGACGTGAGAGGTTAACGTGCAAAAAGACCTCCTCAGGTTCTGCTCTCGCTCCATCTCAGAGGGTCGGACTTTAAAGCAAGCAGCATGTGTGTGTGTGTGTGTGTGTGCGCGTGTGTGAGCATGTGTGTGTGTGTGAGACCAGGTTACTCACCTGTGTGAGTAAGGCAGGACTCATGCCACTGTGTCTAGACCTATCATTGTTTATTGCAGGTTTTTGTTTCACCTTGGATACGATACATTTCCATTACACTGTCACTTTAACTGATCATACTATGACTATTCTTACAACTTCAACTTCAACTTTCTATACTATTACTTTTTTTCAATTTTTTCAACTTTCTATACTGACTTTTTTTCCAACTCTTTTCAACTTTCTATACTATTACTTTTTTCAATTTTTTCAACTTTCTACACTATGACTTTTTTCAACTTTCTATGCTGACTTTTTTTTCAACTTTATCAACTTTCTATACTATGACTTTTTTACAACTTTTTTCAACTTTCTATACTATGATTCTTTTCCCAACTTTTTCAAATGCTATTCTGACATGTTATACAATGGCTTATTTTTCTACTTTTTTCGACATACTTGGACATGCTATTTCTGTGATTTTTTATGTTTTTTTCCCCAAAATGAGTATGGCTTGTTGGTCTAGGGGTAGGATTTTCGTTTTAGGGTGCGATGGTCCTGGGTTCAAATCCCAGAGGAGCCATTCATGGAGACGCTTTATTGGGACAGTTTGATTTAATTGGTACTGGTCCCAGGTTTCTCTCACATATGAACCCACTGGCATTAGACATTCCCACAACTTTTTTCCAACTTTCTATACTATGACTGTTTTTTACAACTTTTTCAACTTTCTACTACCATGACTTTTTTTTTTTTACAACTTTTTCAACTTTCTATACCATGACTTTTTTTTTACAACTTTTTCAACTTTCTATACCATGACTTTTTTTTTACAACTTTTTCAACTTTCTATACCATGACTTTTTTTTTTACAACTTTTTCAACTTTCTATACCATGACTTTTTTTTACAACTTTTTCAACTTTCTATACCATGACTTTTTTTTACAACTTTTTTCAACTTTCTATACCATGACTTTTTTTTTTTACAACTTTTTCAACTTTCTATACTGACTTTTTTTTTACAACTTTTTCAACTTTCTATACAATTACTTTTTTTTTTTTTTACTTTTTCAACTTTCTATACCATGACTTTTTTTTTTTACAACTTTTTCAACTTTCTATACCATTACTTTTTTTTTTTTTTACAACTTTTTCAACTTTCTATACCATTACTTTTTTTTACAACTTTTTTCAACTTTCTATACCATGACTTTTTTTTACAACTTTTTTCAACTTTCTATACCATGACTTTTTTTTTTTACAACTTTTTCAACTTTCTATACCATGACTTTTTTTTTTTTACAATTTTTCAAATTTCTATACCATGACTTTTTTTTTTTTTTACAACTTTTCAACTTTCTATACTGACTTTTTTTTTTACAACTTTTTCAACTTTCTATACCATGACTTTTTTTTTACAACTTTTTCAACTTTCTATACCATGACTTTTTTTTTACAACTTTTTCAACTTTCTATACCATGACTTTTTTTTTTTTACAACTTTTTCAAATTTCTATACCATGACTTTTTTTTTTACAACTTTTCAACTTTCTATACCATGACTTTTTTTTTTTTACAACTTTTTCAACTTTCTATACCATGACTTTTTTTTTTTAACTTTTTCAACTTTCTATACCATGACTTTTTTTTTTTACAACTTTTTCAACTTTCTATACCATGACTTTTTTTTTACAACTTTTTCAACTTTCTATACCATGACTTTTTTTTTTACAACTTTTTCAACTTTCTATACCATGACTTTTTTTTTTTACAACTTTTTCAACTTTCTATACCATGACTTTTTTTTTACAACTTTTTCAACTTTGTATACTATGATGATCTTGACAAATGTACTTATTGTAAGTCGCTTTGGACAAAAGCGTCTGCTAAATGACCTAAATGTAATGATTTTTTTTCTCAACTTTGTATACTATGACTTTTTCTAAGGGCTGCACGGTGGTGTAGTGGGTAGCACTCTCGCCTCACAGCAAGAGGGTCCTGGGTTCGATTCCCAGGTCGGCCCGGGTTCCTTCTGTGTGGAGTTTGCATGTTCTCCCCGTGTAAGCGTGGGTTCTCTCCGGGTTCTCCGGCTTCCTCCCACAGTCCAAAGACATGCAAGATGGGGATAGGTTAATTGGTGACTCTAAATTGCCCGTAGGTGTGAATGTGAGTGTGAATGGTTGTCTGTCTCTACATGTTAGCCCTGCGATAGACTGGCGTCCTGTCCAGGTGTACCCTGCCTTCGCCCAATGACAGCTGGGATTGGCTCCAGCCCCCCCGCGACCCTAAAATACAGGATAAGCGGTAGAAAATGGATGGATGGATGGATGGACTTTTTCTAAACTTTCTATACAATTACTTTTTTTCAAAAAAGAAGTAAATACAATTTATAGCTCTCATATACACCAAGAGTTACATTCAGCATTTAGGGTTTGGACTCTTGAACTTTTATTTATTTTTATTTTTTGCTTGCCTTCCGTGTGTGCAATGCCCGAACATGTTGCGCGAGCCGCGACGTCACAGATCAGGAACGTTCTCGATCAAATCGGCCCGCCCCGCCCTCACGTGACCTGAGAGAGCTCAGCTGATGCAACCGCACCCCTCCTCGCGCACCTCCTCCGGTATAAAAGCTCCGCTCTCACCGCTGGCTCCCCGCTGCCCGTCTAAACGACGTCGATACATGGAGGAGACAGAGACCCAACGCTCGGAGGAGTTACCGGAGATTCACGAACCCGCAGCAGAATGGTTTCCACCGCGGCCCTGCTCTTCGGACACGGCCTGCCCGCCGCCAACTCGGAGGACGAAGGCGTCGTCGAGATGATCGGGAAGTATCTCCTCCAGCTCGCGTCCCCGGGTCGGAAGACGAGCTCTGTCCGGCGGGGGAGCGTCGAGAGCTGCGACGAGAGGGACAACACGCCCGGTAAGTTTTAAACAAATGGTTTAAAACCTTACCTGCCGGTAGAATATACCAGAATAATGTAGATATTATTCTGTTGTCTTATTATTTTTTATTATTTTATTATTAATATTAATATTATTATTTTGTAATCATAAGTTGTCAGTTGAATGCATTGTATGTAATTGTGCTTTGGCAACACATTTATAATGTCATGATAATAAATCCTTTAATTTAAGAATTTAATTTAATTGAGTTGTCCTTTAATAACTCTGTGGTTCGATGTAACCCAGTGTGACAAAATAACAACTAGAAAATTAATAAGAACAACACAAAATGTGCCATATTTAAATATTAATGCAGTATTTAATTCTGCGTAAGAGCAAATCAACTGGCTGACCTCTTGACCTGCTGATGCAAAACCTTGCAGGTCTTGGATCAGCTGTTGTCAGCTGGTGATGCAACAGTTTGTTCAGATGACTCATGCATGTCAGCAGCATTTGGAGACATTTCTGGCATGCTGATTCATATCAGTGACAAAACATTCACAAGACTCTGACCGACGGTGGCAATGCCACATGTTCTGAAGACTCACTCCTGCTCTCCTCCCCCTAGTTGCCCAAGCGGACGCCGGTCTGGAGCGTGACGAGCTCCTGCAGCAGGACGTGACCCGGCAGATCGAGCGCTGTCTGACGGAGGCCAAAGCGTCCTCCCTCCACTGCCGGATGCTGCTGCTGCCTCGTCACATGACCTCCAGGGTCGGCCAGGACGTGGTGCGCTCCTCGGCCGACGAGCCCTGCGGGATCCGGGGCGCCGCCATCAAGGTCTACGTGGAGGCCAAGGACGGCCTCAAGCCCGTCGGAGGGATCCTCCTGGACCCGAGCGTCACGCCGACGTTCGAGCTCTCCATCGTCTTCAGGACGGACAAAGACGACGGCTGGCCGCCGCCGCTCAGGCACATCTTCGACTCGGACAAAGTGATGAAGCTGAGGCCGGAGTACAGACTGGTGAAGAGGAAGCTCTACTCCTCCGCCAGCCCCGTCATCCACGACTTCAACTAGTCCCGGATGTCAGGCCCCTGTATGGACTGAATGAATGTCTTACCCGCTTTGCCCCCCGTACACTCTGAACATGAATACAGATTTTTTTTGCACAGACTGGTTGAATGTGTCCAAGGATGGGCGGGTCTCACTCCTCAAAGCTGTACTTTATATTTATGCCACTGTCAATAAATACATGTTTTTCCACGTTACTATTTCTTGGTTCTCTGCTTGCATTTGTACTTGTATTCTACAATAAGACGTACACGGTTAAATACCAGAACACACAGCGCTCATAATGATCTGCTGATACTTTGACCTACTTAACTTGTTTACAAAGGGATTTAATTGTCGGCTGATTCAGGGCACCGATTACTGGAAGTCATGTTGCAGAAGGAAGTTAAATTAACAGTGAAGCAAAACGATGTTTAGGTTTAGATCAAATTATCTTTTTATTTAACAAATGTACAACCGAACACATGTTGGTTTCAGCTACCCAAACACGACTACATGATCCAGCTCACAGGTACAAAACTTCTTCTTTTGTACTCCCATTTAACGGACGTTACACAAACATGTTTAATGCCATCTACATGGTACGCTAGCCACGTCCTACGTGACCAGTGGGGGGTGCATCAATACTATTTCAGCCCATCGACACACTCATAAACACCGATTTTACATTTAATAAGAATAGTAGCTTTTCTGATTCGGCTGCTTTGACAGTTTGAGGTTAAGATAATTCACCTTGTTGACTGTTTGTTGAAAAGGTGCCAAGCAGGAAGTACTTCACCGACCAACTCTGGTGCTTTCAAGGACACTCGGATATCTGATGTTAATGATCTGCTGGGTGGGGGGGTGCAATTAGCACCCAGCTGTGATAAGGTCACATGGCAGAGAGAAGCAGCAACGATGCTACGAGGAAGTTTTGTTGACTCGACATTTTTAATAAAAGGCTTCCTTCTGTAGTCGGCACCTCAGACCTCCTCCACGTACGTTCTCATACTATTACTTAAACCTTCACTGCTAACGAACCATCGCCACATTAATACTCAACTTGATGCAAATACACAAACAGTTTCAACACGTCTGACGGCCAACTTCCTGACCTTTGAAAACACACATTTCCACATTCATGGGTCCACTTTAAAAAAACAACAAACAGCAGAACCAACCAGACATGATCTCTGCTAACGAAGAGGTCAATTATTTACTGATTTACTGATTACGTATCTGAAGCACGTTTCTTTTCTGCACCGTGAGCAGGGAAACGGGTGGAACTGTAAAGTGTCTGCTTGTGTCTGCTGTTAACGGGAACACAAGCAGAAGGATTGGCCAACGGATCGCCTCGCTGAACAAAGCAGAGACATAAACCACCAGATTAGTGACTGCGGCAGAAGATCCAGTCATGTGACCCACCTGAAGTGGATCACAGACCTCACCAGACATGCAGCGCTCGTTTTGTGGATCTGTACATCATGATTCATCACATGGCCAACCCGGGCTGTTGGGATCCTCTAGAGTCTTTCCAGCCCACGTGGGGTCCGGGTGGTCCTGGTGGTCCACTAGTACTAATGCATCCATGATTCTGCTGGACCAGGTCTGATGAGTGGAGCTCATCCTGCTCCCTCCCGTCGTTTTTTGATCCCAAACGACCTTTTGCTGGTGAAAATGTTCCTTTTTCTGGCGTCTCACACACACAGTTCTGACCTCTGGTTGACCTCAGCAGCCGGAGTGAAATCCCACATCAACCAGTCATACGGCCAGGAGGAGGAGGAGGAGGAGGAGGAGCTCTCTCAGATGAATCCACATATAAGTGTGTACTCACACACACGACTAAAGTGACTCTCTCTCCCTCTCTCTCCTTCACGAGTCTATTTCTTCATCTTGAGGTCGGCCTCCATGGCACTACGGCGCCCCCTAGTGCCTCCATCCTGCAGCAGAGAGACAGACGAGGAGAAATGGGGGGGGAAAAGGGAATAAAAGAAAAAAAAAAATCACACAAGGTTTTAAAGATCTAAAGGGTCAGTGGGACGGGGTGAAGGGAGGCCCAGCGGGCGAGCCTCCTCACGCAAGATGGAACTCCGCACATAAAACACGGCAAAGTCCACCTCGGAAGGCTTCCTCTCCAAATGAAGACGACGAAAACAAAAAAAACGATGGTCAAAAAACACATAAAAGTAAAGATTTGAAAAGGAAAAGAAGGAGAAAAGAAATTAGAACATGCAAGAGACACGGACAACCGCACGGAAACAGAAAAACACAGGAAACCGGTATGAGGTCATTTACCGGAGGTCGACCAAGCTGGTGATGAAAGGTTACTGTGTGTGTGTGTGTGTGGTGAGGATATGGTGTCAAAACAGAACTTAAAAGTTGATGAGGGTGATATGGACTGTGTGTGTGTGTGTGTGTGTGTGTGTGACAGAGAGAGGAAGAGTGAGACTCAAAGAGGCCTTTACTTGTGATCCTGCACATCGACACAGTTTGGGGTTCAGATGAAAACTTCTGAAACGTTCCAGAGAGAAATCTTTTGACGACTCCAGCGTCGCCGTGTCAACTAGCAAAGCCTGGTCCCCATGGAAACGGCCTGGCATGCTGACTACAGCGCTTTAGTTTTCAAAACAATGACATCTAAACGTTATACTTTTTTGACTTCAGTTTTAACTCTTTTGTTTCTCATCAAGTCAAATTATCAACTTTTTTTTTTTTACTGCCACTTGATATTTTTAGGGGAGTGTTTCAGATCAATATTTGTATCAATATTTTCAAATATATTTATTTATACATTGATTTTCTTTGCAATTTGGCTTTCATTAATCTTTATGTTCTGACCTTTAATTGATTTTGAAAACAGTGGCAGCGTCCAAATGTCCTGAAAGGGAACGGTTGAATATTTGCAGTTACAACATTATTGATTAATAAGGAGAGAGAGAAGAGAGAGAGTGTGTGTGTGTGTGTCGGCTCTGAGGCGAGTGTGTGCGTAGCGTGGCCTGGTTCTGGTGAACTCTGAGGGGAGAAACCTGAATACTTACAAAGAGAGAGAGAAGGAAAGCAGGAGAGGCCATTGGGACACTGTCCTGTAGGAGGACAGACATCGGAGTGAGAAAGAGAGAGAAAACACACACATGTGCGTGAGAAAGCAAAGTTTCATACAAGTCTGCGTCAAACAGGGAAGCACGGCGAGCGAGCACACACACACACACACACACACACACACACACACACACACACACACACAGACACGCACACACACACACACAGACAGATAGTAAGTTTGACAAACACGTCAGAAGCAGGCGAGCTCACTCCAGACACACAAACACGTATCACAGTTCCCATCGTGGCTCTACGAGGAAAATATATATATATATAGATTAAATAATAAATATGCAGAGCCTTTTGTGAAATAAATTCCGTGAAGTAAATTCTAGACTTCCTGAGAAAATATTCCCTTCCCAGACCCCGACGTCTGGAAACAAGATTTCTAAATGCTAAAAGTCAGGATAACACAGACACACACACACAGACAGACAGACAGACAGACACACACAGACACACACACACACAGACAGACAGACAGACAGACAGACACACACACAAACACACACACACAGACAGACAGACAGACAGACACACACAGACACACACACACAGACAGACAGACAGACAGACAGACACACACACAAACACACACACACAGACAGACAGACACACACACACAGCAGACAGTAGCAGACAGACAGGCAGCTGAGTCAGTGCAGGCGGGTGCAGACAGACAGAAGTTAGTGAGGAGAGGTGCAGACAGCATGCAGGACGTGAATCAGCTGGGAGGTCGACACTGAAGCGAGAGGACACGACCGCCGGCCTGCATGTGTGTGTGTGTGTGTGTGTGTGTGTCCGACTTGTGTGGAGTTCAAACACAATACGTGAAGCCGGGCGCCAGGCTTTTGAGAGGCCGGCGCTGACCGTGTGCTTGTGATCAAAAGTATTCATGTCCCGTCCAGTGGAATGTAAAGTTCTCTACAGAACAGAGACGTTAAGATTCATTCACATTAGTCAATCGGCAGTGATCAATACTGTCTCTAAGTGATCCAGCAAGAAATCATGTTCAAAGAGACCGATCCAAAGCACCCACACGATGATGCTCTTCATCCGCTATAAAGGACATACATGTCCGTCCTCCTGGACCTCAGAGAGCATCGGTCGGCTTCTTTGAGTCGTATTAAGTAAAAATGAGAACCACACTGACCGAATGGTCAAATCAACATGTGACTGTAACATTTATTCTTATCCACCATCCAACCGTTGGAAGCTGAACAGTAATAAATGTTCAAACAGCCTCAGTAGAAATAAACACCAGGGGGGCAAACTGTTCATCCCTCCGTGTTTGTATCACATGTAGGCGCCTCCTCGTCACTTCGTCGTCTAGGAAACGCAAGAAAGAGATCTAAAAGCAGCCGTGGTGAGATGAACTCCCAGCAGAGTAAAGAACCTTTCCTAAGCTACAGAACTGAAAGAAACGAGGATGTGAGCGTTAAATAACACTTTCAGAACTCAGAAATCAACGCCCACACAGGTGTTTCAGTCAGTTAGACCTCTCCTTCATGTCGGGCTGTTCTTAGACGCTATTCCACCATAGTGTTCAGGGGGCAGACATTTCCCTTATTTATCATTCTGGAGGGGTGAACTGATCCACTCAACCTTCCTCTGGACCTTGTTTTTGCTCATTTCTGTTTAATAGTCGGCAGATTTGACATTTTGACACTTAAGATCACTGGTTTTTCTTCAGATCGTTTGATAACGGCCAGCTGTGGTTTAAAAATCGATGGTTCTGACAGCAAGAATGAATCAACGACGGCACACTGTGAGCAGGTCTCAGAGGAACGACAATACATTTCCTTTTCCCTCCCGATGGTCGACTAACTCAGCCTCAACGGTATCAAATCTGAATTTTGTTGCAAACAGAAGTGATCATTTACTTTATAAAGTGTCTAATAAACTCATGAGAAGAGGTTTAAGTGAGTCGACCACGGGGTTAGGGGTTAAAGGTCGTGAGATACAGTAGCTTCCCCACATCCCAAAAATGTCTTCTTGAATCACAGCTGCTGACCAGTGAATTTTATGTTTGGACATTCATTGTGTGCTTTATCCAAATCAGCCCAGTCGAGACTTTGCTTTAAACGACCCCGGTTTGACCCCCAACCCACCTTCTCCGCCGGCTCTCCTGGCTTACGGTTGCCCTCCCTGCCGCGGAGGCTCTTGGCGGAGATGGCGCTCTCCGACGTCTGCATGATGAGCTGGGTGGCGAGGAACTGCTGGACGTGCTCCAGGACGTCGCGCTGCATCTCCAGCGCCATGTGGTACACGTCGTGGTCCGACGAGTTGTACATGACGGCGTTCTGGAACATCAGCATGATGTCACGCTGGAACTCGGCCGTCGTGCGGATCACGCCGGACTCGATGTTCTTCTTAATGGCCGACAGGTCCATGGGTCTGGAGCGGGAAGGAGAGGCGGCTTACTGTGACATCACACGTACTTAACATCCGTGTGCACGTGTTATTTGATGAAATAGAAGCGTGCACGTGTGTGACATACCGGTGGACGATGCTGTGGTAACCGGGGGCGATGTCGTCAGACACGGGCTGCAGGAAGACGCTGGCATACCTGAGAGGAACATTCATGAAACATCAGCTTTATCTCCACACCAGCACTGAGATTTCTCAAAGGAAGTCACAAGAAAAATGTTTTAAAAACGACCAAAAAACACAGAATTGAGAGGAAACACTGACTAAACAACTAATAGTTTGGAGTTATAAAGAAATACATAAAGAAAAATCTATTTTTTAGTATCAGGGCTGCATTGAAAACATGCAGACCACGTGTTTCTGGGGATGTGGGAGTTTTAATGAGGTCAGAAGGAGGTCACACTCTACGGTCATCAGTTTCAGTACGTCTTTTTAAGCCAATGTTCATGAATGTAAAGGAAACAGATCTGTTAGAAGATATAACTGATCAACTGGAGGAATAATTAAATGTGTATTTGTAAATCAGTATTTTGTTTGATCCTGGGTCCGGCGCTGTATGTTATTATTATTATTATTATTATTATGTTGCTGCATGGATTCATGTCTCCTGCTGATGCAACAGCTCATTACACTCAGCATCGAGGCACTAAAAACCGCTGACATTGACTTTGAGGTATTGTGAAAAATATTTTTGCCGACTAAGACATCTGATGGGTTCCAAGAAGCTCCACCTGTGGTTGGCGGCGGCTCTCCACACCAGCATGATGGCCTTCTTCCAGATCTTCTGGGCCTGCACGGCCTCCTGGTCCTCGCCACAGGTAGACCTGACGGAGCGAGAGAGGACGGATTGAGACACGCAGGTGGAAACGAGGAAGCAGGAGAGAAATCCCAGAGGCGAGTAGAGACCGCTTCGCTCAGAGAAACGCAGCTCTGATCTGATTCAGAGGTCGTGAACTCACATGACAACTGCAAGCTAAGCGTTATCCAGTTAAAGGGCAGGAGTTATGCCAGGACATTGCCCTAGATTTACACCAAACGCCCGTGGTTACACATTAGCTCGTAGATCAAACTGCTCATGGTTATGACACAATCAGCACAAACACACTGGGGCACCTACAGCTGGGAAGAAGAGGCCGGGCTGCTGGCCAGCGAGTCCGCCGTGTAGCGCTGGGAGGGCGGGCCATAGCCGTCCTCGCTCTCGCTGGCCGCCCGCTCCACCTCCGACAGGTAGGGGCCCTCCCCCTCCCCGCACTCCTCCTTCAGCTCCATGCCTTCTTCGGGGTCGCCCTCGCTCCCAGCCTCCTCCTCCTTCACTTCCTGGATTCAAGAACAAATCAGGGCCCGGGTCCACAAAGCATGGTTTTGACTTTTCAGATAAGCCCTGGTGACGTCACTGTCAACTGACCTGAGCCAATCATAACAAAGCCCTGTTTATGGGAGCAGATTGACCGGACGCTCACTGGTCGTTACTGGATGACGTTAGATGAGATTCAAAGGTATAAAGCAAGCATCCTCTGGTTAATTAAAAACTATGTAAATAGATGGATGAAAAGGAGAAGTTGTGATGTCATCTATCAGACAACATTAGGATGAAGCTCCCTGCGGCCGCTTTTCTTCCAGAACAAAGACGCCGTGTGGACACGGGCCTGAGAGTCAAAGGATTTGCATGTGTGTGTGCATGAATGTGTTACCTTGGACTCTTTCCCAGACACAGAGCTGTCCTCGGAGTCTGAAGGACGGAAATGAGAAAGGGGGAAAACGTAAATGTATAAGCGTGGTCCCTGTGTGTGTGTGTGTGTGTGTGTGTGTGTGTGTGTGACATCACCCACCTAGACAGGGTGGGTTGGGCTCCGGCTGGCTCCACTCCTCTCCTTCACTCTTCACCGTCGCCTCGGCGGCGTCCTTCCCCGCCGCCGGCCCCTCCTCCGTGACCTCGCTCCCCGTGGCGCCGTCGTCGTCGGTGACAGAAGAGGTGACGTCGCTCCCCACCGCCTCCGTCCCCTCGCAGTTCCCCTTCCTCTGCTCTCTTTTCGTCTCCGGTTGACTCGACTGGGCGTCTATGCTGGCAGGAATCAGGGCCGACATCACGTCCACGCCCTGAGGCTCCTGAGGCGGGTCGGAGTCTTGCACGTCGGACGCCGGGTCCGAGGCCTTCAGCTCCTGGGTCTCCCAGGGGCCGGAGAGGGTGTGTCCTTCTGAGACGGCCTCTTCACACAGAGAGAGAGCCGCTTCCACTGCTGCCGCATCCAAGGCCTCCACAGAGTCGTCCACCTGGCAGGAAGGAGGAATATCTCTTAAAACTCTTTGTAACACAGATCGGTCTGGAGCTTTACTGCATTTTAATCCTAATAAAAAAGACTTCAACATCGTGCTTGACCAGTAAACACAGTCTGCACCTTCTCCTCGATGATGGCTATGATGTCTCCAAACTCGTCTCCCATGTAAGACACAGCTACGAGGTCCTCCTCCACCAACCCCGTCTCCTCGCCGAGCTCCGCCTTTACCTCCACGTCATCCTCTGCGAACACAGAGTAGGAAATAAGAAGGAGTGACTAACGGGTCTGAAGCCAGCGGGGTTTAAACGACGTTAGATATCGCTGATAACATTGCATTAGTGCACCTTGGATTCACTCTCTGTCACTCAAACACACGAAGCAACTAACTCCAGAACATTCTAAATGTATCGTAAAAAGATGGTTTCATTAGCCTCCAGTAAATGTGCGTACTCGTACCTGTGATGATCACATGACCGGGTGGTAAGGCGGCAGCGGTGACTGTCTGGACTCCATTGGTGAGGCTTCCAGTCGAGTCTCCCTCCCCAACCTGACATCACCGAACACAAGAGTGAGGTTTTAATATGGCACCGCCATGAAAGTCACCAAACCAGTGAACTGATGCACGCAATATTATAATAAAGATATAAACTATAAGCCAAACAAAGAGTCAAATATTGATTCCACTGTTACCTTTGGAGATTTTCAGTAGCATTTCTATAATTTAGACTTCATGGTGTTTATCTTTGAATCTCGCCTGTTGTTTTATATCATTTTAATCTTCTGGTATTTTCGATCTAAGGCGGCTCTCACCAGACGGGGGCTGGCCGAGATCAGGTTCCCTTTTTTCAGCAGCTCCGAGAGGAGCGGCGAGGGCGGCGGCGTGGCCTTCTGGGCGAGGAGCCTCTTCTGTGGTGAATCGTCTACTAGAGCGACCAGGCCTCCTCCGTCTTTGGGCCCCGGAGCCTCCGTCGCTGGGAGGAACACGCCGACCCCCTGGGCCTGAGGGCGGAGGCAGCGAAGAAATCAGGGGGGAGGAGTCAGCAACAAGAGTGAGATTCAGTTTTAGAGATGCAGTCAGAATGAGACACACTGGAGATACAGACACAGTGCTGATTTCTCCAGGTATGTAGACACACATTAACATGTGGAACAGCCCACCAGTCCATCACAGTGAAGCTGACTTCAGTGTGTCGGCTGAAGTACAGTCACTAATATATTCTGTGATATTCATTTCATAATAAAAGACCACACTGGATGAAGAAAACTAGGATGTTCTTACAACAGAGTGGGTGGAGGTGGTGGTAGAGGAGGTGGTGGTGGTGGAAGTGGTGTCATCAGAGGCAACACCTCCGGTATCCATGGGCGGAGTGGGGGCCGAGGAGTCGGCCTGAGCGTCCACGGCGGGGGGGCTGGCACCCAGAGGGGAACGTACAGTCACACTGGGCAGACGCTTCGGCGTGTTCTTCATCGCCTGACGAGCTGCGACGGACAGACGGACGGAAGAAATCAGCTTTATTTTCTTTGTTCAAGGAGTCAGAAACACAAAGAAACCAGGCTTCATGTGAAAGCAGCGACATGTCGTAATAAAAAATATATTCTGAGCGACAACGTGACATTTTAGGTTTAGAGATCCATGAATCATTAACACACAAAAACACACAAACGCTGGGATTACAGTGAACTTCATGCGTGTTTGTCAACGACGATGACGACAGAAATCTGTTGCGACATCTTCACCGCGGCGTGCCAGGTCACGCATCGGAAACGACACGATGGCGACACCCGTCACAGACGCACGCCGGACATCGCAGCAGGATCGGCGCCGCTCCGACTTCCTGCAGAGAGATGACGGCGCTCAGCAGAGTGAACCCACCTTGGTACGCCGTTTCTGTGGCTTTCCTCTTCTGTTCCGCTTCCTCCTCCGCCTGCTTCTTCTTTCTGTGGTTGAAAATGAAAAAATTCAAACAGTTTAACAACTTGAGAAGATGGTTCACAGAAGGGTTTAATGAGGGAAACGCAGCCAGCTGGCTGAACCCTCTCCTGTGCTTTGTAACGATGGAGGTGTCATTGAGCAATTAGCTGCTCCGGGGGGATCCCCTCTTTGTAATTAAGACTCTCAGTAGTTTATTCTAAGGTGAACAGGAGATGAACATTTCTGACGCTTGTGATTCATCGTCTCTTTGTGTCATCATCAGTCAGGCGTCATTAAAATGCAACGCTCAGCAGCTTTTGAGGGAATTCTATAGTAGATGAAGATACATGGGATAAATACACTATAACATAAATGCTCACATTCCTGCTCACATTTTAAAACAGGCTTGTTACTTTAGTTTTAATGCATTTGAGGGAAATAATCGATTTTTCTTATTAATATATTTTGAGTTAGCCTTGAAAAACAAAAGAAAAACCAGGAGAAAACTCCTACTTTTTACTTTGAGTCTGGTTTACATATTGAAGATAATATGAGGTGATGTAGAAATTACAGTAAAGATGGTCTGGAATGTTAATTTCTGGACAAATTATCTTCTCCCGATTAATAGATGAGGCATGTTATGAATTGGATGTTGACGGTTTGTCATTTTTTTAAAAAGTGGATCCCGAGAAAAAGAATAGATTTGGAGAGAAACGGTTCTTGAACGTGCACATCGGCTCTGAAAGTCACACGTTCGTATCTGTTTGGTATGAAAAAGAGGAAGTGATTAGAGTCTTACAGTGTGATCTCTGCCCACAGCTCCTTCAGCTGGGAGTCCATGTGACCCGTCTGGATCAGATCCACCTCCTTCTTCAACTTCCTGTCAGGACAGAAAGCACAGGAGGGTTCCAGATCGCGTCTCACAATCAAACCTCGTACATGTCTTTCCAGTATGTGTGTACCTGTACTGCTCTTGTGTGTCACGCAGTAGTTTCTTCAGTTCCTCTATCCGCTCCGTGGTTAACCTCCGAACGATGACATCTTCGATGGTTTCCACTACCTCGCCCTTCTCACCACGCTTTCGCCTGGAACACACACATCAAATCAACTCACAAAAACAATTCATATGCGATAACAGACAAAAGAGCGACAACGCATGATTTGAATTCTGCACATAGTTGTGTTAGAATACTGACTTGGGTGCTTCTGTGGCCTCCAGCAGCTCGGAGTATTGTGAGGCACAGTGCTGAGAAACGAGAAAGACAATTTGTTATGCCGAGACAAAATGTTAGTCACGGTGATCTGCTCCGAAGACAAACAGAGAAAAGGTTCCCACCTTCTGTGAGAACCAGTCAGGTGGACGTCCAGGCTCTGAGAAAGGCTTGATGGCTCGACTTACAGACACCCTGGAACACAGAGAGAATGAACACATGTTGAGAAAAACATCCGGATATAAATGCATGCGGTAACTGAAGAAATGCTCTGAAATCAGGATTAAATAAAGACTAGGGGCTGATACTGATTATTACTCATCTATGACACCGATAACAGATATGACCAGGGTGTGAGATCCTACCTGTAACCATTCACACCAGAAGTAGCACAAGTCTGACCTCTAGTGGCAGGGACTCAGAATAACACATTCTACTTGTCCTCAAGGATGGACATAACCAGATAATGAATAATAAACTATTGAGATTTTCCATCCATCCATTTTCTACCGCTTATCCTGTATATTTTAGGGTCGCGGGGGGGGCTGGAGCCAATCCCAGCTGTCATTGGGCGAAGGCAGGGTACACCCTGGACAGGCCGCCAGTCTATCACAGGGCCTATTGAGATTTTATGATGAGTATATTTTATTGTCCATATAATGGAGGTATTAAAGTCTCGGATTATGAAATTAAATCACACACAGCTAACACAAAACACACGTCTCCTTCTGTTCTGATACAACAGACAGAAACCGGCGTGATTTCTGATGTGAAAGACAACAAAAAAACGGTTATGAAAATGGCTGAGTGGGTTTTCTTCTCACCAGTTTTGGTCACCGCTCCTCATGACAGAGGAGGCCAGGCACAGTTTCTCCCTGACCGACCAGGGCTCCGTCGGCCCCACATTTAGGATCTTGTGTTCTGTGGGGGAAAAGAGAAAAAGGACCAAATATAGAGCAAAATCATATCCTGTCTAGTGGTCGACCAATATGGGTTTTTACAATGCCGATATTATGTTATTGTTGTTATCATGTTTAACGTTTTATCTCTGTGCACGTGACAAATAATGAACCTTGTTGTTGTTTTTTGCATCTGATAAAATGCAACAAATCAATAATAATCAATGAGACACATAATTGCTGAACTTAAACACTGAGAAGTCCCTATAATTTATTCTCAGACAGCCAGAGGCCTTCGACCATTCAATATAACATTACACATGACGTCATCGTCATCAAATGTGCATAAAACACATAACACAGACACACAAGGTGGAGTTGCTGTGTCTTTCATTAGCTGTTACGTTTCTACGTTAACCGGCGGTCATCTCAGGACGAGCGCTGGTATCCGTTTTGTTTTTGTTTGTTTTTCCGGAAAATTTCGTGAATGGCAACACAAAGCCAGTTACGCTAAAAGACGCGTTTGTTCCCACAGCAACCAAATAAACCCTTACAATATGTGATTTATTAATGATGTGAACATAATAGCATATGACAGTTCAGCTGGGGAGTCTACTATAAGGTGTTTTATTGTCACTGTTTATCAATATAAACTACCTAGCTACCACTAGCTTAGATTGTTGATAGCAACTTGCTAGCGTGTATCGCGTTTAGATGAGGCTCCTGTGACGTAATACAGCACTCTGTCTTTTTATTGTACAAGTACCAGGACTTAAATGCAACACACACACAACCGTTTAAACTGATTGTAAGTGACGGTGCTGCAGACAATAACAAACGCTGAGCGGTTGCTAACGGTAGCGTTAGCTTAGCGGTGTTGATTACGGGGGACACATTCGCGGGACACACACACGGCTACGCGGGGAAACGTTTTACCGAGAAACGGGTCAATCAGACGAAAATAACCGCGACGAACAGAGTTTGTTTAATCGTTAGGTTTTTTTCTGTTAGTTGAGAAATCAAGGAGAAAATCGAGAGAGTTTGGGAAATATTTACTCACTGCCGATGCCGCTCGCCATTTCTTTTGTGAGAAGAAGGCCGTGAGCAACAACAACTTCCGCCGGACGCGTTTCAGTGTAACACGTATGTTACAGTCGACTGGAAATAAGCGAAGTAAATTAAAAAATAAATAAAAGGTAAAATACATTTGACAGAGTGCAGCCAAAGCCAGTGGAGTCAACTAAAACACTATATATATATATATATGTATGTATATGTATATATATGTATATGTGTGTATATGTGTATATATACTGTATATGTCCTACTAATTTCTGGAGTATCAGGGAATTTTAAAAATTATTTTCCAGTCAGGAAAAATCAGGTGACTTGATCGCTTTTTTGGGGCCAGGTCATGGAATATCAGGAATATCAGGGAGTTTGTAGCATATTTACATTTAAGTCACCAATTAATCAAAAAGTAAATTATTTTTATGTGTTTATACAATACAGGATTGCACAAATAACACACAGTCATAGACAATGTGTAAAGTGATATTCAAATAGTGGAATTAGAATAAAATATAAACAATAGCATGGAGAAAGAAATAGAACATAATTACTACAAAAGAAAGAAAGAAAAGCTAAATTATATTTACATGGAATCTATACAATGTGTGATAACAGTCTCTCTATTGATGCTATGATTTAAAACACTCATATTACACTGTGTTAAAGTGGGAATGAGGACACTGCTGTATAATGTAGCTTATAAAACCAGCATAACAGGAAGTTGCATTTACATTTGGTGGTGGTGAGTCAGTTTTGGATATCCATTGCTTGCTTGGCCTGATAAAGAAATAGCTCTACAGGGAGTTCTGTGCTTTCAATGTGTAACTTTTTTTTTTTTACAAATACACTTAATTATGCTTGTAAAGCCTTACTGTGTTTCCCAAGAGCAAACACATACATAGATTTCTTTTTATTATCACCTTTATTCAGGTGTCAAAAGTACAGATACTTGTGTTCAAAAAGATTCTGGTAAAAGTAAAAGTACTGATTTAACTTCTTTACTGAAGAAAAAAGTGAAAAAATTATAGGCACTGAAATGTACTCAAAGTATATTTGAAGTACATGAAAGTACCAGTAGTAGTAAAGTTGTTATAATAATAAATACCAAGTACAGATATCTGAACATTCTACTTGAGTACATTAACAAAGTATTTGTACTTCATTCTCACACCTGAAACTGGAGACGAGTCACTGAAGAGCTTTGATAAAATGAGACCATTCACAACAGTTTAAATATTGGCAGTCTTTATTTCAACAAGACTAAGAAATGTTGTTTAATATACATTTTCTCTTACAATTTAACATCTATCTCATCTTGTTTTTCCATAACATTTAGGAGATACTCTGACAGGTAAAAATCTGGTGTACTGTTATGGCCTCTTTTAGAGACATCTAAACCGGCTGCTCTTTATTTACACTTTTTTTCTTCCTTTAATTCTTCTCAGTTTGTCCTCAGAAAATGAGTCCTTTCTGTTCTTGTGGGCCAAAAGGCTGATGGAAGGGTTTTTTTCAACACCTGTCCAACTCAACTTGGAAGTCACTAGACCGAAGTTGCTCCGTGGATGAAATGAACAACATCCAGCAGCTGGACCAACTCACGCCAGCCGGATAAAAACGTTGCTGCCCTGGCCCGCAAGCACAGACATTTACCATCGTCGCTCCGACACGTTTCCTCTCGGAAAGAAGTCGGGGCTTCTTCACACTCGACACATCTCTTCCACGTGACACGGACACATGCACAAGTCCTGGTAGAAATGTTGGTGGAACACACACACACACAAAAAAAAAAAACCTGAACTGAACCAGTCACAAGCAGAGGTAACGTGAACTCAAGCTGCTGAAGCACAGCTCCATTCGTTTAAATCAAGGCTTCGGCATTTTATGTGGGAGACTAACAGTTTCATCAAATCCTTCAAAGTCTGATTCTTAACATTGATGTCCTTGATTTGTCTGTCAATTAGTGACATCATCTTGTTGTTGTTGAAGAAAATGTCATATTAGCATACAATCAATCTGTCAACGTGTCCACTAATCACAGTCCGCCTTAACACAGCCAATCGGTTCAGACCTGCAGACAAATGTGAAACATGCTAATCCATTTCTTTTTTAATTTCCCACAAAATGCATATTCAAAGCCCACCAAATCTGATCAAATTAAATCAAGTAGTTTGAGAAATGGATTATTTTTGCACACGGAAGCAGTCTGAATACTGTATGTTGGATCTTCTACGTCGGTTCTGCATGTTTTGAGGACGTTAGAACAAGTTATTGTACAGAAGCCTCGGGCGGATCACTTTAGAGAGGAAAACGGCCGGCTAATGAACTCAATTATAACCCCGATTATAAAACGAGAAGATACAAGAAGATCTTACGTTGTGCTCGTCAGCTGGTAACAATACACTCGAACACCCGACCGGGAATCGGAGCAAATAACATACAAATCATCAACATCTACATTCTTTTCTTTTTTTAACCTCGAGGCGTTGCTAATAATGTACCACGGTAAAAAAAAAAAAAAAAAAAAAAAAAAGATCAGGCACCATACATTGCATTCATTTTGGTAGCACTTCAACATTCCACCTTAATTTGAAATGAGAACGTGAGGACGAGGATAGGTAGATCAGAATGGAACGGTCCATTTACACTGAGGGAGGCCGTTTTAAGAGGCACAAGTGTGTATTATGGGATGTGTGGGTGAGAGAAAAAAAAAAAAAGCAAAAAAAAAAAAAAAAAAAAAAACTGTGCACACTGACCAAAAGTGCCCCCGACGTCTGTGCACATCGTCCTCTTCCACCACCTAAAACTAGCAGTAAAATCCACTGTAGTACCTAATATATATCTTCATACCGAAAATAACTAAACATTACAACACCTCTTCAACGTAAAACCCTGTATTAAAATAATCTTTTCTTGATTCCGTTTGATCAAAGCACCGTCTTTTTGTTCCTCCTCTGTAGTTTACTGTGAACGCTCTGAACGTACGCGTCGCCCCCCTCCTCTCCTCAAACCAGTAAGACTGTAGAGTCAGATCCTCTGTGCTGAACTGAGCTTACAGTACCAAAACAAACAAATAAAAGGGGGGGAGGGGGGTATGGGGGTGGGGCATTCAGGACTTGTCAGCTTTTGCCTTCTGTAGAGGGTTAATGCCAGGGGAGTCCTCCTCCTTCCACGCCAGTTCACCTTTTTTTCACCAGGATGCAGCAACGCATCTCAACCCATCAGACACTTTCAACTCAACGTCACGAGATTGCATTGACAACGAGAGCATGCATGAGGTATGACCTTACTATTTAAGCTGAGGAAATTAAATTAAAACCATTAATAAAAAAGGAAATTAAAATGATGCAGACATACAATATGCATGTTTGGGCTTAAAGAATGATTCCATCTCCGGGTCAACACATAGAAAACCTGCGCTGTCACTTTCTCTCGCTGGATTTCTGAGAGAAAAAAAAAAAAGCAAACAAAAGCTCCAACTGCACTTTGAGTGGAGATCAACAGCTAACTTCATCGTCTCCGATGCATGTAAATGTGTAAATGCATGTCGAATGATTCAACATTAAACGACTTGTTGATCTAAAAAAATGGAAAGAATTAAAAAAAAAAAAACATCCTCAGAAACAAAGACACATCCCACCACAGGCACTTCCATGTTCAAACAAACACCTGGCTTACCGTCTTAGATATCACATGGCAATCATTGAAGAAAGGCACAAAATGTATTATGAGATTAAATTGCCAAAAATGTAGACAATTATATGATGTTTGTCTCGCTGCAAGCAGAACCATAGTGAAGCTCCAAAAGAGCCATAAGGATTAAAAAGGTAAATCTGGGGAGAAAAAAAAAGGTGGATTTCTTGGCAAGAAAATCATATCGCTGTACACTGATGTCCTTAAAAACATACGAATAATTAAAAGTGAAGTTATTGTAATATTAAGAAGAGTCTTTCCTCCCCCAACGGCGGACAGTCCAAGGTCCTGAAGGCAGTCTTTTTAAAGTCTCTCTGACAGTTTTCTCCTTTCGCTCCATCATTCCTGGTCTCTCTTCCTCAGCCAGTTTTATCTCCAGTGTGGCGCGAGCAGGGCCAGGGCCAGGCCGCAGAGCGCCAGCGCCATGCTTCCCTGCGAGGCGGCGGCGGCGGCGGCGCCATCTGACGGAGGCTTGCCCACCACCACCTGGTTGACGCGGGGGTTGCCGGGGTTCGGTGGAGTGGAGAAGTAGATGTCCCGGTCCGTGTCGCAGGACGGAGAGTCGCAACCGCTGCCGCTCTCCTGTCCTCCGCTGGCATCCTCGTCTAAAAACATGAATAACAGGAGGTCAGCTGGGTTGTACCAACATCAGAAATAACATATCTGATTCATCATGTCTATTTATGCATTTTTTTTATTTACTCGTAACTTTTAGTAACTTTGGTTTCTTTTGGATTTGTGTTTGATGTCGGTGTGTTTCTGTGTCTTATATGTCATCACTTTAACATGTTGTTATGTTTCTTATGCTCTTAAATCCAAAATAAAATCAATCAACCATCCAACCAACCAACCAACCAATCAATCAATCAACCAATCAAACAATCAATCAACCACGCTCACCGTTGTCAACAGAGATGTCGTTGCCGCTGTGTGCTGCTTTGAGCCAGCTCGTCATTTCCTTCAAAACTGCAATCTGACTGCGAATCACGATGTCTGGCTTCGTTATGTCCACGTCCACGTCAGGGTTCGACACTTGATTGGCCAGCCCGTTGCCGATGACGACCGACTCGTACCTTAGATGGAGAATAAATATCCCTTAGTTTTACGTTAGTTACCGATACGTAAACACAGTAAAAGGCAGCGTGTGTGTGTCTCCTACCTGCTTTTTGCGGTTCCGTTCCAGCAGTCGTCCCCAGGTGCGATCCTCTCACCTGCACAGACGGTCTCTGGCAACGTGGACCAGAACTTCTTTGCGTGTTTCAGCTTCTTCTTCACGTCGTTTGTCTGAAAAACAAAGCAAAGTCAAGAAACCTGCATCGAGCAAAGCGGGAGTGGTCTTGGTTGTGTTCTCGGGGGGTTTCCTCACCAAGCGGTCCAGACTGGTCCCGGCGGCCGTCGTGGGCCTGGCGTCGGGACTGTAAGGACGGAAGCGGCCGTTGAAGCCCGTATCTTTGATGGAGCGTTGGGAGCGGAAGCCCATGCTTGCTTTCGGTTGCCCACATCCTTGGAAAACCTGTCAGAAATGAGCAAACGGTTACTTTAGTGGAAATGCTCTCTTCATTTCTATTTGTTTTTCTCTTTAAATACTGCACTTACTTTCTGGGACACTTGCATGCTGTTCTCCTGCATGTTCATGATGGCCTCGGAAATCTTCACGTCGATGGGATCCACGACGGACTCGAAGTTAAAGGGACCTTCGAGCCGGTCGGCCAGACTCAGCATGGCATCTGAAAAAAATCAGAACGGAACTTTAAAAAAAAGAACATAAAATGGATGAAATATGATTTTTTTTCTTCAGTAATGCTTGATGTTGCAATAAAAAAAGCTGCCACTAGGGGGAAGCACACGCTCAGGAGATGCAGATTGTGAACCAGCGATGGAGGCAGCAGAGTGAGCATAGATGCATGTAATGGTGGTGTATAGAAGCCATAGAAACATCTTCTGGCTGAAGATAGCATGAATATAAGCGGGAGAACAGCAGATAAATGCAACAGCCTGAAGTCCTGAACCTGATCTGGGTCTGTGTTTACACAACACAGGAGCTGCATTCATCGTGTGGGTCACAACATGTACAACTTGTGCTCCCCCTCCCTGCCTGCCTTTACTTATACAAGATGCTAAAGAATGAAGGACGTGCTTGTACATGATTTTTACAGTAAACACTGTTCCTTTGTTAAACAGGTTCTTGTTGAACTGAGAATAACCTTGGATTTATATTTATATATATATATCATCTAATTAGCCCAGTTCCATCAGGCCACCAAACCCATCATGTCACACTGGTTTCATGGTTTCATGAGGTGTTTAGATAAGGCAGATTAGATCAAACTTTAATGATTTCTTTTTGGGAGGGGGATATATGAGCAACATGTAAAAGAACACAGGAGCAGGGGAGTGGTATAAATATGCTCCGTTGCCAAATCAAACAACTTTTAATGTTTGGTTGCACGCTTGGGGTCAGGGTTCATTCAGGACGGTCTCCGCTCACCGAGGAAGTTGTTCCATTCGGTGTCCAAGTCGGCCTGGTTGGCCAAACAGCCACGCAGCACGTTGAGACAGTAGTTCTGGCAGGGCTTCAGGGCCACTTGGCCGGAGCAGTAGGGGCAGTACAACATCTTCATGGCCGCTCGCACACAGCTGGGAGACGCGCTGACCTGCAGGAGGAAGTGGAGGGGGAGACCGTTAGCATTTCACCGCCATGGGCACAGACTTAGACTCTGCATGACCGTTAGTTTTATAATCTCCGACTCCAGAAACGAACAGTGTAATCATTAATGAATCACTGGCTGGAGCGGAAAAACATCCCGGACCAGAATGCAACGTGGCTCAGGCTATCAGCAGCAACGGAGATTTATACAGGAAACCCAGACGGGAGGGCCGGGAGGGCCGGGCTGTCTCCTAGTAGACTCTTAATACCAGTACTACTGTTAATACCATTACTACTGTTAATACTACTACTGTTAATACTAGTACTACTGTTAATACCAGTACTACTGTTAATACTATTACTACTGTTAATACTACTACTGTTAATACTAGTACTACTGTTAATACCAGTACTACTGTTAATACTATTACTACTGTTAATACTACTACTGTTAATACTAGTACTACTGTTAATACCAGTACTACTGTTAATACTATTACTACTGTTAATACTACTACTGTTAATACTAGTACTACTGTTAATACCAGTACTACTGTTAATACTTACAGTAATACTACTACGTTAATACTAGACTAACTGTTAATACCAGTACTACTGTTAATACTAGTACTACTGTTAATACTACTACTGTTAATACTAGTACTACTGTTAATACCATTACTACTGTTAATACTACTACTGTTAATACTAGTACTACTGTTAATACCAGTACTACTGTTAATACTACTACTGTTAATACTACTACTGTTAATACCAGTACTACTGTTAATACTACTACTGTTAATACTAGTACTACTGTTAATACTATACTAGTTAATACTATACTACTGTTAATACCAGTACTACTGTTAATACATACTACTGTTATATACTACGTACTACTAGTTAATACTAGTACTACTGTTAATACTACTACTGTTAATACTACTACTGTTAATACTAGTACTACTGTTAATACCAGTACTACTGTTAATACTACTACTGTTAATACTACTACTGTTAATACTAGTACTACTGTTAATACCATTACTACTGTTAATACTACTACTGTTAATACTAGTACTACTGTTAATACCAGTACTACTGTTAATACTACTACTGTTAATACTAGTACTACTGTTAATACCAGTACTACTGTTAATACTACTACTGTTAATACTAGTACTACTGTTAATACCAGTACTACTGTTAATACTACTACTGTTAATACTAGTACTACTGTTAATACTACTACTGTTAATACTACTACTACTGTTAATACTATTACTACTGTTAATACTAATACTGCTGTTAATACTACAACTGTTAATACTACTACTACTGTTAATACTAGTACTGTAACTACTACTGTTAATACTACTACTGTTAATACAACTGTTAATACTACTACTGTTAATACTAGTACTACTGTTAATACATACTACTGTTAATACTACTACTGTTAATACTACTAACTGTTAATACAGTACTACTGTTAATACTAGCTACTGTTAATACTATACTACTGTTAATACTAGTACTACTGTTAATACTACTACTGTTAATACTAGTACTATGTTAATACTATACTACTGTTAATACTACTACTGTTAATACTACTACTACTGTTAATACTATACTACTGTTAATACTACTACTGTTAATACTACATGTAAATCTACTGTTAATACTAGTACTGTTAATACTACTACTACTGTTAATACTACTAACTGTTAATACTATACTACTGTTAATACTACAACTGTTAATACTACTACTACTGTTAATACTACTACTACGTGTTAATACTACTACTACTGTTAATACTAGTACTACTGTTAATACTACAACTGTTAATACTACTACTACTGTTATACATACTTACTAACTGTTAATACTACTACTACTGTTAATACTACTAACTGTTAATACTACTACTACTGTTAATACTACTACTGTTAATACTATAACTGTTAATACTAACTACTACTGTTAATACTACAACTGTTAATACTAGTACTACTGTTAATACTAGTACATGTTAATACTACTAACTGTTAATACTACTAACTGTTAATACTACTACTGTTAATACTACTAACTGTTAATACTAGTACTGTTAATACTACTACTACTGTTAATACTACAACTGTTAATACTAGTACTGTTAATACTACATACTGTTAATACTACTACTACTGTTAATACTAGTCACTGTTAATACTACATACTGTTAATACTACAACTGTTAATACTACTAACTGTTAATACTACTACTGTTAATACTACAACTGTTAATACTACAACTGTTAATACTACTACTACTGTTAATACTACTACTGTTAATACTACTAACTGTTAATACTAACTGTTAATACTACTACTACTGTTAATACTACAACTGTTAATACTACATGTTAATACTACAACTGTTAATACTACAACTGTTAATACTACTACTACTGTTAATACTACAACTGTTAATACTACTACTACTGTTAATACTAGTACTGTTAATACTACTACTACTGTTAATACTACTACTACTGTTAATACTACTACTACTGTTAATACTAGTACTGTTAATACTACTACTACTGTTAATACTACAACTGTTAATACTACTACTGTTAATACTACAACTGTTAATACTACAACTGTTAATACTACTACTACTGTTAATACTACAACTGTTAATACTACTACTACTGTTAATACTAGTACTGTTAATACTACTACTACTGTTAATACTACAACTGTTAATACTAGTACTGTTAATACTACAACTGTTAATACTACTACTACTGTTAATACTAGTACTGTTAATACTACAACTGTTAATACTACTACTACTGTTAATACTAGTACTGTTAATACTACAACTGTTAATACTACTACTACTGTTAATACTACTACTGTTAATACTAGTACCAACACCAACTGCAGTTGGAACCAAAGGCTCTGATCTGCATGAGATTTCTGCCTAAAACTCAGTTAAGGCAGTTTGTTTAATCTAGTCCTGGTCCTGTTCTAGTCCTGGTCCTGTTCTAGTCCTGGTCCTGTTCTAGTCCTGCTCCTGTTCTAGTCCTGCTCCTGTTCTAGTCCTGATCCTGTTTAGTCCTGCTCTAGTCCTGCTCTAGTCCTGTTCCTGTTCTAGTCCTGATCCTGTTTTAGTCCTGATCCTGTTTTAGTCCTGCTCCTGTTCTAGTCCTGTTCTAGTCCCGCTCCTGTTCTAGTCCTGCTCCTGTTCTAGTCCTGCTCCTGTTCTAGTCCTGCTCCTGTTCTAGTCCTGTTCTAGTCCTGGTCCTGTTCTAGTCCTGTTCTAGTCCTGTTCTAGTCCTGTTCTAGTCCTGTTCTAGTCCTGCTCCTGTCCGATAACATTATAAATGAGTATTCTGACTGATGTTTGATGAAGCAGAGCGTCTCACTCACCGTGGAAACCTTGTTGACGACCTCCGGCATGAGCGTGAGGCCGCGTACGAAGGTGCGTGCGGCGACGAAGGCCCGGGTCAGCTGGATGCGGAGCTTGCGCGGCACGTCGCCGAAGGGCTGCAGCTGCTCCGTGTGGCGGCTCACGCACTCCATGTAGGCGTCGCTGAACTCGTACTGCACGTTGACCAGCCGGAACATCCTCTCCAGGAGGTCGTTCCAGAAGTCCGACAGCATGGAGTCCAGGTTGACGGCGGCGCTGCCGGACACGTAGTACCGGGTCAGCGCCTCGAAGAAGTTCTTGAACAGCTCGGCGTTCTGCACGTACATCATCCCGTACGTCCGCACGAACATGTTGTGCAGCGAGGCCTCGGCGTTTTTCAGAAGCTCACGGAAGAACTCTGGAGAAGAGAAGAGGAGGAGGGATTAGTGCGACGACTAAACGCCGAGGCGGCCGCAGAGCCGGCAGAAACACTTTGACGATGTTAACATCTCATGCCCGTCTACAGGGAGGGATTTATTTAAAAACATTACAAGGAAATTTAATTTGGATGATGGATAGCGTATTTCTTGGAACATAGAGGCAGAGATTATAACTCCATTACATCTCCTTATTTGGCGCCGCTAATTCACACTTTGTATCCCGTTGCAAAAACATACACTTTAAGGACACGGCGAGGCTTTTATTAAGGTAGTCCGCAGGTAAATAACTACATTATTGCTGTTGGAGGATGAAAGGACCGTATTATAATACAGCTGGACGGATGTTGAGATACCTCTCTGCTCATGTCGTGACATTTCCAGCATCTCAACAGAAACAGTTTAGGCATAAAATCTGGGATGAAAGGCGAAGGAATGTATTGTGGGGAGGAGGGCGTTTAGAAATGAGGAGATGAGGAGTGAGGCAGGAGGGGTGAAAGGTGGAGCCGGAGCATCTCCGTCGAGTATGGGAGCGCCGCTGCTCCTTCCTCTGTAGACTTGCCATTCAGCAGAGACGTCTGCTGTCACATTCCATTCGCTTTCCTTTCTCCCGGCTTGTCTTGGACTGTCCTTCAGAGGCATTTTCAATAGGATTACTGAATAATGCGCCCCCCCTCCTCCCCTTCACCCTCCCGTATATGGACCTGTACCCCCCATCCAGCCCTGCATCTCCCCTCCCTCCGCTGCTTTCACTTCATCAGTTCCTTCAGAGAGCTCTCTTCACTAGAGACAGGGAACAATGACCTACTTCATCCTGAGGAATGTCCATCACCCCACCACCTCACCCCCAATAATCCAGACCCCCACCCTTCTCCCACGGACACCCCCTCCTCAACTTTCTTAATCTGAACAAAATGAGAATTCCTCAGAGTCTCTGAAAAATGCTTCACCTTCAGTCTTGCGTGCACACAACCGTACACTCACCCCCCCTTTTCACTCATCTCTTCTTTTTTTCTTCTCCCCCTCCCTGTGTGAGCACAAAACTTCTGTCCTGCTGCACTTTCTCTGGGTGCCCTCTGCTTGGCTTTGAAATGTAAAGTTCCCATGCTCTCACAGAGTCACTAAACGCTCCCTGCCACCACACACACACACACACACACACACACACACACACACCACACACACACACACACACACACCGAGCAGCACTGTCACTTCCACTTCAGACTGACACACTAAAAGAAAAAAATGAGGTGGGGAGGGGTGAGGGTGGCTTGGGGCGGGTTAAGTTGAGGGCTTTTTTAACTCCAAATCCCCACTGTGTCGCCAAGGATACCGGAAACACTGCAGCCCCTCCTTTTACCCCCCCAGCATCACCCCCCCCCCCCCAACATCACCCCCCCCCCCAACACACACAGACATACAAAGCTGGAGAAGCAAGTTCCACGCTCCATTGACAGATTAAAACAAAAGGTCCCCCCCCCGGAATGTCATAGTAGCCACAAGTTTAAAGTCGGTGAAAAGAGACGGAGGAGGTGAAGAGGAGGAGGAGGAGGCACGATCAGGACAAACTCCTCTATTTCCTTTCCACAGTTTATTAGAGCTGAAATGCCTATATGCTAAACAGATAAGCCCTGTAATGAGTTGGACAAACCCACTGGTTAAAAAGGAGGTGCAGGGTGTGTGTGAGTAGTGGGAGGGGGGGGGGGTCTTTGGCTCAAGCCGGCGGTCTGAAGTATGAGCAGCATTACACAGGCATCTTGCATTGTCATTAAAAACAGTTTATGACATGCAGCCGTCTGCCAACGGGCCCGAGGAGCTGAACACTCCCTCAGGATTTTTTCCATTAAAATCGTGCCGGTCGCCCAGCCAATGGTCTGAGGGAATCTGGGTGAAAGGTTACACGGGAGGGAGAGGGAGAGAGCGTACGCGCCGAGGCGAAAAACGCAAAAGGAAGAAGGACAACTACTGCCTGAGAGGATCCGCCCCTCGCCCCGTCATCATTTCCACATGTTGCAGGGAAGAAGGCCCTAAATTATGAGCGATGATCTCGGGCCCAATCCATCACGGGGAACAGAGGAGCTGACCCATCTCCTCCCACTCCTCCCTCCTACTTCCTCCTCCAAGGAGCTTCCCCCCCACCTCCACCACCACCACCACCACCACCCATGTCCCTATAAACTCTGCTCCTCACAGTCCCAGCCCAGGCAGTAATTGCATCCTATTTGTGCCAATTAGTCTCTGCGCTTCTCCCTTTTCTTATGGGATGGGATTCTGTACCTCCTGCTGTTGGACTTCAGAGCTTCGGATGGATGTCTGTGTGTGTGTGTGTGTGTGTGTGTGTGTGTGTGTGTGTGTGTGGAGACAAGGGGCCTTAATCCAAATGCCTTAACTCCCAGACATAGGCCTGCTCTGCTGGATGGGGTCAGTGCAACAGGACAGACAGTCTGAGGTCGGGACAAACACACAGCGAGGAGACTCGGAGAGGGAGAACTATTCCTGGCCCCGGTCTTAATTGGCTGTGACTCCGAGCCCCGGGCGCATGATGAGAGCCTGCCTAATCACATACACAACTTCCTGAGTTTGTTAGTGTGCGCGAGGGGCCATGTTGTTGCGTCTTCGTGTGCAGCTGCAGCTGCTCGCCGCGCATCCCGCAGCAATTATCCGCCGTCGTCGCCACCGTCACAGGCCTCTTCAGGAACAGTAGATACAATAAGCACTTCCTGTGGCCGACTCGCCGGCAGGAAGTGGCTCCTTCGGCGGGCGTCTCGATGTGACAGGAGGAAATAATAGGACGGCAATCTGAGCCCGTCGCCGTATCCAGTGAGAGAGAGACGGGTTTTATGTCGCAGGTGGACAGCAGGCCTTTGTAAAGAGATCCCACTTCTAACAGGATGGACAGCAGCAACCTGCCTACAGTGATGGGGGGTAGTTCGCCCTAGAGTGCAGCTGTAATGGTAGAAAAACACTAACGAAAGTCACGCAACAGTAGAAATATGATATACAGCTCTGTATGTAAACATGGACTTTGACATCAGATAGAAAAAGAGAAAAACAAGTCTCAGCTGAAGCCATAATTAAGTTTGACAGGTTTTCTTTTTTATTATTATATTATTATAGTTGTGTAAAAAAAAAGTCAAGACAATTGTGGTTCCAGGATCAGTTCTTCAAAGTCAAAGACGGAGAACTCCTTTTTAAGACTTGCCATTTTGCTGGGCAGGAACACGTCCATTATTAAATGTGCAGACCATAAAAATCCTGGGCTCCAGACTAACTTCTCCAGCTACCAACTTTTCTCAGTCACATGATTCGGTCGCACCCTATTTCTTCTTTTTTTGTACAGCATGGTATTAATCAGTGGGTGAAAGTACAATATATACTAATATGTTGGACTTTGACTATAATGAGTATATGAAATACGATGCAATGTTTTACACATAAAGTAAGATTTTCAATGCAGGACTTGAACTTTTTAAATTGTGGTAATAGTACTTAGATGTTAGTACTTTCTTAACCCACCAGCCTTCTCTTTCTCTCCTCATTTTGCTTTTTAAAATAGTCGACAATCCATCGATTTAGTTTTGATTTCAGCTAAACGGATCGTTTCCTAACAGGTAGGCATCACACGCTGCTACGTTCACACTGACTTACTCTGAAACCGCGTATTTAACTCAGCACTTGCTTGTGCGTTACCGAGGTTGTTTTCCCAACTTCGGCGGTCGGGATAAGAGACGGTAGCGGATGTCTCCGCTACGGGGGGATGGCACCGATGATAATGATCATCATGCGCCCGCATGAATGCAACCACATGAAAATTTTAAAACTCGCACACTAACGAAAACTGATCGCATGTGCAACCGTTTTGGTGGCAGTCTGGAGCCCAGAAACCGTCACCGCCTGTAGCCACAACAGAACAAATGCAAAGCAGCTACAAGAAATGTCAGTGTATCTGTTCAACCAGGAAACCATTGCAACAAGTACGGCTGGGTTCTCAGGAGACAAAGAAGAAACGCCTGGAAGTCTAACCTCTTAAAACACACTGGAATCACATCGCATTTTGTTTTTACTGCGTCACAGATGAGACAACTCCCTGGGAAGAGCAATCACACAATCTTCAATCAGATAATCATGAATCATCTCCCTTGTGCTGATATATTAGACTTTCACTTCTCTGCCATGAAAGCAGACTAGACAGCTTTTTCAAGTCACTTGATGATATTTTTGAATATCCCTATCATGGAAATTCACTATGATTGTGTTAGAATATAATCCTATATCGTCCCGTCCCGACGTTACACCCGAAAACACAACTTCAAAGAAAAAACGCGAGTTGAAATGTAAAGAAACGCATGCATCGAACGCAACACGACGAACAGCGAGACATTGTGTGTGACGGGCAGAGAGAAGGTCTGAGGGGCAGAGTGAGGGGTTTTTGGGGGGGGGAGTGGGGCATGAGATGTGGACAAAGGGCAGTAAGAGAGGAGGAAGAGAGGGGCGGGTCGGACTCGAGCAGCCGCTGCATTCCGACACGTCACATTCCTGTTCACATCTGGCTGCAATACACACTCTGCTCGTTACCGACGATCCCTCGCTGCCTTTTCACGGACACATAAGATGTGAGGGTCTCTGACCCGCGGACGCACGGACACGCATGTGCACACGCATCAGAACCGCACGCAAATTCCAACATTGAGAAACTTTCAGACCATCGTTTTTCCCTCCCAGTCCGACCCCTCCTTCTGTTTCCCAGCAGAGCTGCAGCGGGGACACGGTCGGGTGGCTGAGGGCAAAAGCTGCCCCGTTACCTCGGTGACTCAGCACTGTTGCATGTTCCCATGCACTCCCGCCCTCAGAAAAAGGGAAACTTGATCCCGATATTTACAGGCATACATATGCACACACACACACACACACACACACACTCGGAAACAGGAAGCACAGGGACTAAATCTGAGGATGTGTGTGGTCCGTCTGGAAGCGCACACGTCTCTCTGGAGGGAAAGGAAGCGGTGAGACGGGGAGTTGAGACGCTGAGAGACAGGTGGACGGGGCAAACGGACACAGACAGGCTGTCTCCGTGCACTGGCAGGTGGGGGCGTCCGTCAAAAATCCAGCACAAGTGCTGCTGCGAGGTGGTGGTGGTGGTGGTGGTGGTGGGGGGTCAACGCGGTCTGTAAAGCGCCTGGTGCAACACGTGTGTTTGTGGTTTGTTGCAGTGTGTTTGCTTACTGTCAAAGTGGTCGTGCCTCTGTCTGAAGGTGGACTGCAGGTTGGTGCTGAGCCGGGAGACGGGGGCTTTGATCTCCGAGTGGCTCTGCTGGCTCAGCTTCTCCTCCATCTCCACCGTGCAGCAGGAGAAACCCTGCGGACACACTTTCAACGGGGCTCCTGCAAGAGAGACGGAGGGAGGGGGTCATCAATACATCTGTACGTCCAATTATGTTCTAATAAATCCTGTTTAAAAACACTAAAAGATGACTGAATTTATATGACACGCTTTAAAAACCCATTCAGAATGTGTACACCTGCGAGGTTATTAATTAACCGAGCCCAACAGCCGACTTTAGTGGATGTTTTACTCGTTTGAGACCCACGTGCATATCGATCATTAACACAATTCCTTCGCTTTGGTCTGGGACGAGACCTTTCAGCTACCGAGTAACAACTCCACCTCTCACTAAATCAAACGCACCTTGGCCGTGAAAGCCCCCCTTAGCTGCACTTAAGTGGATTAATTGCAACACGCCACCCAGGCCAGTCTTTAGCCGACCACTTTATGGAGCCTGTCTCTTATCCCGGCACTTCCCTGTCCTGATTGATAGTTGTAGTGCTGGAGCTTCTCTCTGAGTGCTGCGTCCTTCCAAAAAACACAAGGCTGTTTGTAAGAGGAGAGGATTAGCTCTGCACCCACTTTGCTGGTAAGAAGGCTGACTCCGGCCAATGCAAACGCCCTCTGAGATATGCATCATTCAGCTATGATTTCCACGTGACATCTGACCGTGATGTGATCCATAGCTGAACTGGTGATACAGTTTAATTTTTTAAATGCTTGAAAGCCACCGATTATTCATTCTATAAAACCTAAATACGCTCTTTGATAGAACATTTTTAAAAATCAACTGCCAACTTCGTCAAACGTGATTTAACACCCAATTAAAGAAGGAGGGTCGGGGGAGGACGAATGCAAAGTCGCAGCTGCAATAATGTTTTGTTTTAAACCTGGCCGGTGGAATATGGGAGAACACAGAAATCCTTTCACTGCATCGGAGCTCCAACGGCATGTTTGGTTTTCCCCACCAGCTCGTGCTCAGCCACTCCAGTGTGCATGCAGGTGACCGCGGACTGGCGGGGCTTTCCTTGTCATACGTGCACCAGAGCTTTTCACCTGTAATGTTTATTTATCCAGAGTCACTGAGCCTGAAGACATAAGGAGAAACTTTCCACGCAGCACGTGCAGTGAAATGTGTAACGTTTGTCTTTAATACGAAACGCTGAAACGCATCGGCGTGTTGTTCAAACTGAACGGGCGTAAACTTCTTCCCTGATGTTTCTTTAATCTTCTCATGCTTGTTTTCGTATGAATGGCTGTAAATTATTCCACCAATAAAAATGTTTTTTAAAACTTCCTCGGTAAAGTAAACCCAAACAAACCTCGTCGTTGGTATTTGGTTAAGCTTCTCAGCTTTACTGATTAGTGCTAATCATGAACTAACTTAACTTATTAAGTTGAACGTTGCTGTACTTTTTCCTCTGGTTTAATCATCAGAACTCAACCAGTATGTTTTCTGTTTCCTTCACTCCTGGTCGCCATAACAACCTGAGCCATGAAGACGTGTTTTTCTTGGACAACTTGAGGTTGTGTTTCATGCTTTTGGTGCATCTGATAGAAACCCAACTCAACTTTGACGGCTAGCAGCATTTTTCAAACTTATAGATAGATTTTTTTTTTAAAAACTAGAACTCTAAGAGTCTTGATGGGCCGATTCAACCACTTCAAACAAAAACGGGACCATCTCAGTTTTGCCCTCAGCACACTGAACGTAAATAAATAAATAAAAGTGACTCAATACAATCACGTGAAAACGGGGCACAAGCGAGGGGAGGGATGCGTCCCTGGCGCCATAAACTGGACCCCTCCGTCTGGGATCAAGTCCAAATAAGCCCTCAAGTCACTGCTTCTCTCAGTCCTCCCCTCAAACTCATCTCTCTCTCTCCAGTCCTCACCCATTCACCCCCTCCCCCCCCTCGTATATGCATATGCGCATACACACACACACACACACACACACACATACCCAGGCACAGTTGGCAGCCCCTACCTAAACACATTCACACATCACATCACTGCTCAACACATGGCTCTTTGTACCAGCATGATTGGACGGACACACACACTCACACACTCACACACACACTGAACTTTTAGGTGAAACAGCCATCCAGTCTCTCCTCCAGCAGGGCCCCCTGCTTGCCCACAGCACCGGCGTACAATCAAAAGGGCTATATCCACATGGAAAATAGCCCTAGTTACCAAAATACACAAATAAAAGTGAGATGGTCAATATTTCACAGGAATGTCCGTACAAATGTCACATTGTTAGCCCAGAGGATTAGGTCTCTGAAAACTGAAGATTCTTAGCTAATGCATACTTTGTGAAAACATTTTGGCAGCCAATTTCTCAAACGGCTGGGAGAAAAAGAAGAAAAAGAGAAAGAAAAGGCCCCGCTGGAACACAAGAGAGCGGGGCCGTTAACAAGAGCAGTTAAATCCTATAAAAATCAACATCATGTCGGACTTCGTGTGACATGTTGCTGCCTCGCTGTTTCACAAAAGGTCTGGTCAGGGCGGGAAGCATCAGTCATCCGTCTACCACTCGTTTGTTAAGTGAAGTTAAGGAGAACCTTTAGAGAAAAACAGGGACGGGACGATATAAGTTGATCGTGGTGATTTCTGTGATCTCGGGAATATCGAAGAGAAAAACAGAGCCTGATTTAAATACAAGATACAAAAAAATATTATTGAAGATCATTTTCCACTAAAAAGAATGTTCTGTCTCATCTGTGAATTAAAATCTCTCTTTCCTACAGGGGTGGGTAAAAATAACGATACGGCAATATATCGCGATATTTTGCCGCCCAATGCAATATCGTTTTCAGCTCCAAATATCGAGCTAAAGAAAAAAGATTAATGTTTAGACACGTTGTGAATGCAGTACTTTATCCTTTTTCATTTTATTATTGAATGAAATAGTTTTGACTCAATTTGTCCTCGAATCAATCTGATCATCTGATGTACATATCCAGTGTTTTTATCTTCATTTATATCACAATATCGTGATATCGTGATACGTATCGTGCGGTTCTTGCCAATACTCACCCCTACTTTCCTAGTTAAAAGTGATTCCAGTATGTTTAAGCGCCATATTTTAACGATTATCGGGATAATATCCCCATTCATTTTGGCCAGGGTAATCGTGACATCTCCACGTCTCCTCTCCAAGTACTTTCAGCCGTAATAAGACGCAGCACATTGTTGAAGTGTCGCTCAGACGGGAGAAACTGCCATTTATGGCGGTGGAAACAAGAGAGCAGCATCTTGTAAACAAACATGTGACTGTGTGACATGGCATTCATCAGCTCGCCGCTGCTTCCCTGCCTCTCCTTTGTGGGGAGAGACCACCATCCCCTTTAAACGGCTCATAAAATAAGTCACTTCCCTTTGACATTGTCCTGCCTCTCAAACCCTGTTCTCAGAGGAAGGATGGTGGGGGAGGTGAAAACGCCTCACAGACAAAAACCAGATTAGACACCTCGCCGCCCCCTCTGCCTGCCATCATGTGCCCCTGAACCAGACGGACCTCGGTGTGCCCCCCCACCCACCCCCTCAGCCCACCTCCGCCTCGACCGCCACCACCCTGCAGGCTTAACCAGCGAGGTCAGGGGTTAACAGCCACTCCTCTGAGAGAGGTCCCGTCCTCTGACCCCCACCCCCTTGTCCGCCATCCAGCACAGCCACCACACACAGTAACTCAGCCCCCCCCCAGCCCCAATCACTCCCAATAATACCACCACAACACACTGAAACACACATACACACAAGCAATTAGGAGATAGTCGCAGACACGTGCAAAAAAATATAAATAGAAAGCTTTAACATATTCTGAAGTCATAAAAGGTCCTTTGAGGGATTATTTCTGGACCCGTCCGAGCTCAGGACATCCCGGGGAAGCAAATGTCAAACTATTCAAGACGTCTGTCACTAAATGGAGCTGAACTAGACGGGGATTTTATCACGATAAATCAAACATTTTGTGGTGAATATCCATTATCGGGATAAACGTATATATAGCCACACACGTCTTGAAAAAGCCGTCTAGCTCGTCATCATGGGAAAAAAGTGATAAATAGAGCCTGGGTTTAAAAATACAGGAAGTATTGTGTAGTAGTTTTTCTTACATAATACATTTAATTTTACTTTTGAGGTCGGGACAGTATCATGGAATAAAAAACGTGATTTTATAGATGCAGGGAGACCTTGTCTTGTTTAAGATTGTAAATATATTTTCCCTAAAAAGGGGTGTTGACTGAAAAAAAAATAATCACACAGTCACAATAAATTACATTTTTTCTACCCATGCCTAGACTGAAGTAACCTCTGACCTTTCACACAGACATCAACATTTGTGAACAATTAAATGATAACCTGTATGCTGCCCACTCCATGTACATACTAGTTCAGTCCCAGTGGAATGAAGGTCATTTGAGACCGTGAATAATGGAGCGATTTCATTTCAAAACTGACGTAAAAAACGTATTCCAAGTCGGTGTGATTGATCTTCAAGTGTCCAGCGTGTATAAAAACTCAGCCCACGAACATACTCCGTAGTATGACGTCTCCCAAACAAGGCTTATAAGTGTATAAATACACTAACTGGGCTATTAACTGGCATATTGTGCTCCCTGCTGTAACATGTAAAATTGTAAAGTGTGCTGCCAGTCTCCTGAGAATGAGACAGACTGTAGTAAATCTGCACACCCTGCAGCCATAACATTCTCCTGCTTCTCACCTCTGTGGAGGGTGTAATTATCCTGGAGGGGGGGCGTTAAGGGATTGGTGCCATTTGTTGGATAACTTTCTGTTGGGCCACCTCATCCCCACACGAGTCCAACCTGTGGCCATTTTCAAAAACGGCGTGAAGATTTAAATTCATAAGAATGAAGGGTTTATATAAAAAGGTTTCACAGTTTCGAGCAGGCGTGATGTTGAAAAACGTGATTAAAAGGCTGTAAAATAGTCGCATATTTCATTTTCATAAATCATAGCAATTGCTTTCCAAGTCATTCCCGTCTTAAACTCCTTCCTGTTACAGCATGCTGTCAAATCACCACTTTCTGTTTTGTCTCCGTCTCTTTCATCAGGAAGGACGGCACAGTTGTGGTCTCTATCTGGATTTTTTAATTCCTTCACTCGTTGAAATAAAATGCCATTTTGGAGGAAAAGCTTTTTCCAATTAGTTTCTCAGCGAGCAATTCAACGTGTCAAACAATCCCGATAACTTGGTCCTCGAATAAAATTGCGCGTGGGGGACGCTCTGCTTTTTTTTTCTTAAAATCGGCTTTCAGTAATAGCCTTGGAAAGGCACCATTTTTGTTCAAAAGGACGGATGTGTCATTTTGAAATTAAAACCCACACATCTACTCAATGGAATGGAATAAATGTTTTCACGACTGCATAATTGTGCAGGGTTTTAGCAGGGGAATCTCCCACATGAGATCAGGCTGCTGCTGTAAAAACAATACGTCCAAATAACCAAACTATGAAGGGAGGAACATGCAGTGTCTGAGCCGCCGCTGTCCTAGTTTACACCACAAAGTTTTCACAGTACATTTAGGGAAAAGTTGGCACTATAATGATATTTCCTCCCATATTACAAGAAACCCTTTAACTGGGCGAGACGGACTAAGAGTCTTATTTACAACCTGGAGGAGTGAATGCTGGGGGAGGGCCGGCTACAAACATCCACACATTCACGTCAGGCTGACTCTACAACCCTAGAGTCTTGCTCATGGGCATCCTGCCAGCAGTAGTTAAAGAAGGGGGGTGGTTCACCTTCCCCTTTCAGATTTCCCTTGCTCCTTTTTCAAGCATGAAAGTGAACAAGCCGAGTTGAAACGCTGTGACGCGAAAGCTTAACGGCGTTGAGATTCTCTCCCTGTCGTCACTTAATCAGAACTGGAGACAAAAATATCGTAGCGGTCCGTGGTCTCCCAGACCTCTACGATGGACTATGTGGAGAATCCAGAGACCGTCTACGGGACAAACAAGGTCACGGCCGTATTTATGTCTACATGAATTTATTTTAAGTGTTTACGGAGGAGCTAGAGTGTTAGCATGGCCTACCTCCGATCCATCCGAACTCCATTCACAAGCGTTTTTAAAGCTGTTTGCTTGTCGTCTTGCTCACAGACCGAACAAACTATGACTTCGGAGTTTCTACAAATTGTAATGTAGTTATTTCGGCATCATTTGTATCCGTTTATTGCAATTAAATCACAACGGAAATTGTTTGTTTAGGGTTCCACTGTAGTAAACCAGCCGATGTGTGTCTCGTTATTCACACTGACTTCACAATGAGCACCTCTGGGTGATGTTATGAACTCGGACAGGATGCCGTTTGATTACCAGCATATCTCGGACTTCACAACAAAGCAGAAATAGTGGCTTTTCAGCCATGATTGATGAAACCATTGGCGTCTACGTGGAGGTAAGTCCCCCCCCACCTCCTCCCCAACCCTGAACATTCCCCTCATGTTTAAGGATCAACCTATCAGATTTCTTATTGAAATGAACGGACACACAGAAATGTTGTGCTGCGCCAAAAAAAAGATTATTAGAAAGTTAAATTGTGTGGAATTTCACAATGAAAAGTGAGACTCTCAGATTTTCAAACACGTTGAGGAAAGCAACACCAATGACTCTAAACTCAACTTTAAAAGCCAAGATAAACACAAAACATGTTGTACTGTGCATTACATTTATTTTACACACTAATATCCTGCGTACATGGGTGGACTCTGAGCCGCGGCAGAATCACCGCAAAAAAGGGGGAGAAAAAATAGGTTCAACAACATTATGCTGTAAGCGGAAACCATTATTAGAGAGTCAGAGGTTCATATGGAGATAATCAGGGCAGGGCCATGCTTCCACCTACACATCAGCCTCGTACAAAAATAGAGTAATGACAAGTTTATAGCAGTTTTTGACCCGACCAATAATGCTTTTCAGCTCTCAGTTCATTAGGAAAGTCCAGAAGAGCCAAGAATGTGCTTTCAGGGGACTTTTGAATCCGACTGGTATTTTTTTATGAATTGGTCGGTAACAATGCCAATCCCATTTTTTTTGCTCTAATGTGTTTCATTTGACTGCTGTTCTGTGTCGCCAAGCAGAACGCAAGTAAAAAGACAGACAGTATAGTCAAAGTCGTAATGAATGAACACTTTCATCGTCTCGGAGGAACGAACGCTGGCTAAACTTTAGGTTGGACGAGCAGTCGGCGCTCCAGACATCACATACAGTAGATCTGTGGCTGGGAGTGGCAACCATGAAGCTCCGGCTGACACCGTGACTCATGACATCACTCCGGCTCTCATAACCGGCCTATAGCCCGTAAAGGATGCCGACTGAAGTGGGACAGTAAAACCTTTATACAGGATTTGTTTGAAATGGCAACCTTAACATCTGCATGTTTGCCTCAATAAAATAAAGTCCATTTAGTTTATTCTAATGCTGCTATGCATCGTTCATGAGGGCTGTATTTGTATAATTTATGAGTAGTGAATACAGTATTTGGGCTGCGTTTCCAACCTATTCGTCTAATGCAGACATAAAACAAGGAGGAGCATTGTAGTGATAAATCACCATGTAGACATTTATAAGAGTATGTTGATAGAGAGCAGCTGGGTCCCATAAGACAAACAGCTGATCAGTAAAACAGGCCTGTATGACTCACGGTATTTCACTGTATATCCTACATTCAGTTACATCCCTCTTTGCCATCATTACCACCTCGGTTTATTATGCGTTTTGTACGATACATTCGTCTTTGTATGGATTTTCACTGCTGCATGTGTGTGTCCGGTGACAAACAGTGAAATCTGAACGCATGCATTCATCACGTGGCTTTGATCCATGCAAGTTTGTCACTCTGCATGTAGTCAGCTGACCCCGAGAGCATCCATCCCTCACATGATGAGTCATGTTGTTGATCCAAGCCACGATTCAGCGTCAGCGAGATGTTTTAAAAAGAGATGCAAAAAGAACAATCGCGTACAGACGCTCAGCCAACATCCATAAATAACAGGATCTACTTCTGGGAGGAAGCCTCTCAGTAGTGGTGAGCTCGGGAAACGTTAGCACCGCTTGTGACATGAGAGATTTACTCCCTTAGAACAATGCTCACCATCCATTTACGAGGCAGGAAGTGTTGGTTTTAGGGAGAGTGCTCTCTGGGGTGGATGTTTTTCTGCTACCAGCCAGCCACAGGGCTTTGGATAATGTCTGTGTCAAATGACGTTTCCTTAAATAAAAATCGGGAATTAAAATCTCCTCTACGACACGCAGCTGTCAAAATACCCAAAAACCAGTCGAAAACGTACTCGTCACGTGTCTATGATGAGGATGAAAGGCGTGTTTTGCTGCTGCAGCGGCACACGGCGAAGCAGAACTCATTACAATCTCCACGTCTGACATTCAGAGACGAGGAATCGTCACATTAAAATGTTTATCCTCCTGAATCATTTTCTTAAAAAACACAACAACTCCCAAACAAAAGCACACACTGGGATCTGTAAGTCTGAGCTCTCTGCCATCCAGAGTCCATTTCTGATTACTAAACCAGTCCGGGCCTCCGGCCAATTAAAACTCTCCATTTGTGAACATTCCAAAATGCTGTCATCCATGAACATTTACCCAGAAGCCCCTGGGGAGATTCCACAACATTGCCCTGGCCTCCCGCTCTGTCTGTTTCCCTCTCCCGTCCCGGCCCTGCATCTCCGGCTTTGTCTCCTCACACAAAAGCTCCCTGCCTACACCACTTCCCAGGTCACTGCTTTGTCAGGGTTTCAACTGGCTCCTGCACTTCCCCGAGTACATTCAACAAGTCACAAAACTAAATCCTTCCAACCACCATCTCAAAACGCTCACCTCGCTGCACAAAAACATATATATATATATATATATATATACACGTGGTCGGAGAAAAGCTTGGAGGACAGCGTTCGACTCTCTGACCTGTTGCTGCGAATGCTGCATGAAATTATTTCCATAAATATATCTCAGGGTTGAAATCACACCTGAACATCTCGATACGACGGCAGAAACCTCGAACATCTGGAGTATCCTCACAAATCATCACAAATTCACGATCATATCCCCCAAAAATGTGCTTAAACTCTCAAAAAACACTGAAATCACTTAATATTTTTGGAGTATTTTTGTCTCAAGATATTTCTATACACATCTTTTTTTGTGGAAATTAAATCACAAATCTCCCTGCATAAATAAACAATTAATCCATAAAAAAGGCAACACGTGATTGTTGTTTTATGACGAGTTCATCTGAGGAAATCAATACATTTCTGACGGCATCACCCGAATGCAGATGAGCGAAGGGAAACCAAAACGGACTGGAGGGCGTTTCCTTCTCCTCGCAGCGTTCAGGCTCCTCCCACTGCAGATTCACCTCGAGTCAAGGTATCTAATGTTGTTTCGCTGCATATATACACGTGACCACACTCAAGCATAGACAGAATAAAAGTAAACGATCAAAGCTGCTAGATAGAGCCTTCACATGTGTTTTTAGTCTCCAGTTCAGGAATCATCAGCAGGTCTCAGAGTAGGAAGATTACACAATCAGATGTTATGATCACCTGCAAAAATGTAGTAACATTTACATAACATACTATGATTTATTATTGCATCTTGACAATATGCCAGTACCTGAGTGTCTCAACTGTTAAAAGGAAGAGTTATGGCCTATGAGCTACTGTTGAATGTTAAGCATTTTCAAAATAAATGAACAAAAGAAGTTATTTTCTTTGTTTAACTGAAAACCGAGGTACGTTCAGAACCGTGAACGTTAAACATTTGACCTGCAAAATGAAAAAGGTTAAACTCAACAGTGCATGATCCATTTCTATGAAAAACCTGGAGGCCATGATTCATGTTAACATAGTTCTGGTCTGTTATTTCGGGATCAGACTGAATTGTGGGCTCCCTTCATCAACGAGCTGCAGCTCCAAACAAAACTTCCTGCAACTTTTTGGGGGGAAATAGAGCGAGCGCTGCTGGTGATTGGCTTGACTGCCACTGAGGCATTCAGACCTGTGCGAGTCCTCGCCGTTCAGCCGGGCGCCGATGTGAAATATAGCACAGACTATGCATTCGTACACCAGGGAACGACAACAAGAAAAACTTCCCTTCCCAGCACCACTCTGCTGGGAATCCGTTCTTTAAAACACCTATCAGAGGGAGTTGGGAGGCAATGATTCATGTTAACAGCTGGGCTAATCTTTCCACCTCTTCCTCTCGGGGTTATTATCTGCCTTTTCACCAGCCGCAGTGTTTGACGCCAATATTTACGACGGATTCTACCTTTCTCCCGGTGTGTGTTTGTGTGATTGAAAGCGAGAGCGACTGTGTCATGTTTAAGATGTGCAGAGACAGGCAGACAAACGGAGAGGACATGTTACAGCACAGCGTGATTATCACAAGGGAAGAGGAGGAGAGAGAAAAAAGAAAAGACACAAAGACCTTCCTGCCTGTCCCTCTACACCAGCCCTCCATCTTTCCACTGACTCATGGCACACAAATGAAAACAGACTTTAAAAGCAGAAGATGAGAAACACTCTTTACTTAAGGCCAAGTGTTTTACCACGGGACCGCTGTGCTGTCAGGACTACTGCTGTGCATACAAATACGTCCTGTAAGGTGCTGCTGGAGAGCCGTCCACTTTGTGGACTTCTCATATCTGCAGTCTCACATAACAAAATACCCCTCCCTCTAACTCCACATTAAAAGAATTCAAAAAATCCCAAACATTGTTGAAACATATGAGAGCTTTTTAAAAAAAGGACACAAACAATACATTTGGTTGCCAGTAAAAAGCCAGCGAACCCCTCCTAAGGACAGGGAGCTCTTTGACAATGTTTATAACAGACATCCAAAAGCAGCTGAAATCCACCAGATGTTGAGGCAGGACGGAGCCCGACGAACCCCCCCCCCACCCTCCAGGCAGAATGAGGTCAGGTACAAGATCAGGTTTCTGGAAGCTCAAAGCTTAGAAAAGGGCAACAAAGATTCTGATATACCTGTTGGGCCTTGGGAAACGGGACACCGGCGGAGGCGGTGGGAAGAGAACCACTCATCGCAGACTGTCAAAAGGACCTAGAAAGCCTAAACCTAACGGTACAATAGCCTAATGGCTCTCAGTCATGGATGGCTCAGTGCTCTCCTGACCAAATGCACCGGAGGTGTCGATAAATCACAAGTTGCTCGTCATTCCGATGATGTACAATATTGGCGAGTTGACTCGCAATTTTTCTCCGCCAGCAAAAAAAAAAAAAGCGAGCTCCAAATTTATAGCATTGGATCTATCATTTAGCAAACTATTTAATCCTTTCATATGTGGGTTTTTCCCCCTCCTCCCTTTGCTTATCGGCCCTCGGCCAGCAGGATGTCTGCCATTGTTTTCTTCATGTTTTAAATTAGAGATTTGATGACCTACTTTCAAACACCTATCAGCGACTCGTCAGTCAGATTCGTGCAGCGCTACGTGAAGCAGCCAAAGATCTGCCTGGCGCTTTTCATGTTCAAGGGGGGAAAAAAAGGAGTTTTGATCTCAAACAATACAAGACTAATATGAAAATAAATGCAAGAGCGAGTGGCACACAAGGGGATTAGGTACATATTATGAAAAAACCTATTAAGCCAACTGCAGTTTGGGAAAGTGAGCTAAGTGTGAGTGACTTCCTCGTCAGTGGGAGTCTTGATGTAGGCCTTGGGAGTAATTAGCAGGGATTACAGCTCGGCTGGCCTGCACCCAGCTCTGGGGTTCCAGCCCAAACACCCAGGCGAGTCCCTGGCCCGGCTCCCTCACCGCTCTCCCTAACCACAAGGGCCTCTAGCGAGTCGCACAAATCCTAATGATGATCACGACTATCAACATGGACATCCATCCTACTGTGGCTTAACGGGGAATCTATTAACCTCGGTGGAGTCACACCTACATCATAACCGCAGACCCAACTAGCAGCGACGCGGTCAGAGGACTTCAGAGAGTGAGCGGAGCCTGGATGTGTCAGGCGAAGGGGGTTCACACCCCGCCCCTGCAGTCTGGGATCAGAGCCCGCGGCCCTTCGCCACACTCCTCACAGCTGGCTGAGTGACACCAGCGCCGAGGTGATCAACACCACGGCGGGTATCAGGGGAGGGCCGAATAAAATAATATAATATTAACCCACCGAGCATCCAACTGCAGGGTGGAGAGGGGGCGAGGTGGGAAACCACCGTTGGGAGTATCTGTGATGATACTAAAGTGACCTCACCTCGTCGTGAGGAGGGATGTTCACTGAAAAATACTTGTCTCATCGGTGATGCAACAAACATTTGTTTAACTTTAAAGTGATACCAGATCTTGTTTTCATCACATTATCCAGATAATATTGTGAATATCTATAATTTTGGGCAGGATAATCGTGATATGAGAGAAAATGAAGAAGGTTAAAAGCAGACAGGTAGAATGGCTGAGTAGAGCAGGGAAGCCAACACCAGTAAACCACCATTGATGGTGGAAAAAAAAGGAAAAGGAGGAAATCACCCAGGGATGTCAAATAAAGGAAAGATTAGGAATGAAACAAAACCTCCCAGAGGAGCTGCTAAAAGGCGAGTGCGGGGAGAAGAAAATGAACTGATATGTCAGTTGGGACGGGTCGGGAAGGGGGGAGGACTTGTTAACAAGGAGTTTCAGGGGGTCGCTACCCTCAACCTAAACTACGGGGAAAAACCACAAAGCCTATATCAGGATTTCTCACAGTTTGTGTCAGACGAGGCTGATCCACCAAAATGATCTCGTCAGGTCCTTGCGGGGCCCCTGCGGTTGAACCCTCGCATTGTGGACCCGTGTGCTGGTGTGTACATGCCTGTGTGACTGTGCACCGATGAGTCACGGTGCATGCATGCCTCCAGATACCTCCCTGGATTCCCTAAGCCTGTGTCACACAAACAAGAGTCGCTCTGACTGGTCCACCATCTCTCCCAGTAAAAGAAAAACCTCGGTACAGAACTCTTTCCTGTCAGTCAAACCCCCCCTCTCTCCCTGCATGCCTCAGTCAGTCCCTCATTGTTGCCGTGTGTTCCCAGCTCCGGGTGCTCCCTATGCGCTGGGTCTTGGTGGTCCGGTGTGGAATGTGGTGAGGAGGGGGCGGCCTAAAAAAGGGGGGGCGCTCAATTGTTCCCACACACAGCATCCACCCCCCACTGATCTGTCGCTCACTTGGCCATTGGGCTGGAGTGGGGGGGGTAAGAGGATGCAGAGAGATGGAATTACGGACGCTCAGTCGACACACCGCCATTGAATGGACGCTACACTAGGAGCATACTAAATTAGTTTAAGAGGGAAACTTCAGATTCCACAGTCCTGCATGTTAAAGAAGGCAGCTGCCCTAAAACACCACATCGGGTCTGGAAATGAGACTTCATCCCAGCAGATCTGCTTCAGTACGATGTGAACTCGCGTGCAACCTATTTTTTTCTTCTTCTCAGCGCCGTGCTAAGGTGATTTGTTTGGAAGCGACGATAAGGCAGCACAACGGGACAACAACACCCCCCCCCCCCCGTCTCTGCGCTGCTACGCTGCGATTGCAGGAAGCTGATAAGAGCGGCGAGATACCGGCGGAGAGCTGGCAGGCACGTGGAGCTGCCCTCCCTCCTCTGGCCCTGTGTGGACGCTGCATGTAACAGCCAGCCCCCCTCCCGCCGGGTTCACGAGACCTCCGGCTCATGATATCCAAATGCAATTATCCTGAAAGGGCATGGCAAACTGTTAGGGATGGGATGTCCCATATCCAGGGCAGAGAGAAACAGGAACAATCACATTATCAATATCCTTATCAATATCCTTAAATGCTAGAAATTGCCAAATTTGTAATACTTGAATTCATACACATCAAATACACATGTACTGCCCGTAACATTCAAAATATTAAGATCATTATTGTTAAACCCGATGCAGGCCAAACGAGAGCAGAGGTGATCGGCCATTTTTAAGACTCATAATATTGGTTTTCAAACCGCAGACTTTCTATTTAACAACCGCTTTAAAAAAAGGACATAAAAAGGGAAGTGAGAGGAAACGCTTGGACGGTTTCAAAGCAAGAAGCTTATCTCCAGTCAGGAATGTTATCAGTGATTACTGAGCATGCGTTTAGCTTTAATGCGGGGTGTTTATATAATCTCAAGCCTTAAATTCACACATTTTGTTAATTTTCCCCTCAAATCTATCTCTGATCAATGTTTGTGCAACGCATTCCTCGTGGAGCATCGATGTCGTGCTCAGAACAACTTTTAATTCTTTGTTTTTAAAGTAAATGTGTACATTTGTGTGGTAAATCCTTACCGTGGAAGACCGATGCAATTTGCATGTAACGGTTTTATGAGATTCAAAGTCTACCCTAAATCTAATTGGTGGTAGTGAGTGGTGTAAATTAACCGTTGGGTGTAACCACGCCTGTAGGTGTGACTAAAGGTACGTTCACACCAAACGCAAAGCAAGTTTTATCAGAAATGGAGACTAAACATATCGTAGTGGTCTGCGATCCACCCAGAGGTCTATGAAAGACCTCACATTAGTCCAGAGACAGGATCAGACTATGTGTATAAACTAGGGACAGTCTATGGTACAAATAACAAGGTCTCTGTCATAATTATGTCTACACAATATTATTTTAAGTGTTTATGGAGCAGCTAGTGTTAGCATACCTCCGATTGAGCCGAACTCCATTCAGAAAACAAGCGTTTTAACGGTTATTTGGTTGTCGTCTTCCAGACAGACCTAACAAACCATAACTTCACACTTTTTATAAATAGTCATCATTACATTGTCATTTCAGCATCATATTTATCCATTTATTGCCATTAAATATCACTCAGACAGGACGCCGTTTGATTACCTGGTGTGCAATAATGGTTCTTTCAGCCACTATTAAAGGAAACATACATTGAAGGTATGGAGCAGGAGAACGGGAGCATTAACCAGTGTTGCATCTTTTGAAAATTATAGCCGGCAGTTATAATTTTGGGACTTTGACGTCAAATAGATTCATGTTTCACACAGGTTTTATTCATCCCACCAGTTAATGGAGATGAAATATGCTGACATTCTGACAAAAACAAAATGATCACAAACAACAAAAAGTCTTTGTTAAATCCCTGAATGACTTTACACATGATCCAACTCCATCTTATACTTTGGCCGCATGCCATTTATAATACACCTTCAGTAAAGAGTCCTACTTTATATTGGCTGTTCACAAATACACATCTCAACGTCCCGACTACACAAGGACCCTCTGATACACGTATGTTAAAAGCCACCATGGGTTCTCTGGGAATACATCACTTCACTTGCAAGTGTGATTCAATATCAGCATAGACGTCCCTCTATCTGCATGTTGTTATTGATATGCAGCTAATAAACAGACCAGCTTTTGGACTCCTGACCTACCAGACTGTAAGAACAGGAGGGAGCTGTGTGTTTAGAGCAGATATCAGTGTTAAAGGACTAATGCACTGATTAGAAAACACTTATTTGGCTCTTTTTTTATGAGAATTTTCCATTTGAGAATTAAACAACTGTTGCAGTTATGCTGTAATTTTCTACAACTGCATTTTGAAATGACTGGAAATAAACCTTCATCACCTCTGAGTGCAGCACTGAAGTGATTCTCAGTGATAAGACTTGAAAAGTGTTTCCCATAAAACAAAGAGGACCGTTTGAGTTTTATGGGGTTGACCTTGAGAGGCGAGTAAGACACTTGGCTGGTAGTTTATTAGTTAATTATTACAGGTGTTAAAATACCAGGCCGCAGTTGAACAGAGCAGAGCCACTCAAATATTGGTTCTCTGAGCTATAAAAGCTCCTGCAGACTGTGTGCGCCCCAGTTCCCTGCTCTTATCTTATCTGCTGAATGTCATTGCAATAACACAACCCGTTATTTCCCGAACCGTAATGATGCAGGGCATGCAGCCACCGGCGAAGGGGGAAGGAGAATGCAGAATGTCTGGAGCTCGCCGAGAGGCCAACGCACTGATGTCATGCACGCTTTGAGTTTCAGTCATAATGCACCGGACTGATTGTGAGCGATGCTCGTGCCGAGGAGAGGAGGGGAAAACGACCCTCTTCCCTTTCATCTCTACCATTGTTCCATACCTGAAGCATGACATCAAGCCCATGCAAGAGTAAGCCAAAACAGATTTTCTTGAGAGAGAAAAAAAGAGAAGCTGCAAGCGCAGTGTCCATCCTCGCAAAGAGTCACCTTTGACACGGCAGACACCAACCTGGTCAGCGTTAACTAACGCTGCTTTTTAAAGGCGAGGCCCGAAGAGCTGCTTGCAACCGTGCAACAGCACATTTATCACAGCATCAAATACAACCGAGGAAAAATAGACACCACCTACCATTAGCAGATAGGATCTGACAGTGAAACCACCATTTACATTCTGTATGATTATAGGCATTATTTGTCTGTCATCATTAGTACTGCGAGCTTCATTTATTCAACCACAGGCCCTAAACAAATCATCATCCAGCAGACACGAAACTTGGAAACGAGGTCTTGAACTGTTTCCACATAAGCGGTAAATGATTGATACCATGGGATCAACGAGGAATTCACCCACTGAGCCTGCTGTTCCTCTCTATCACTTAATTTCCTCTTCGCCAAAGCAATCAGGGTTTCCATTTTAGTTTTACTGCATTAAAAATCTTTATTGAATCTCAAGTCTGGCTTCAGCTGAGCCCCGTCGGTAATTTGAATGGGAACAAATATTCTTATAGCCCCGCTGCCAACAATAACACAAGATGTCTGTGGTTATAAAAGGCGAGTTTTAAATCCTGAGTCTCCAGTTAAGACTCCGCCGATGTGATTTACGACGCTTGTATAATAAAAAAAAAAGAAGAGGTAAACATGTCAAAAACTACTTCTGTGACAACTGGCAAACACACTGTGTAATTTTCTAAGTATGTCTTTATGGTTTACGTCAAAAAAGGCCCATTACTTGTGGTGGGAATGTTCTGATCACTAGTTCAACGCAATAAAGTTATTTTGCTGCAACTCATGCATCATGTATTGATTATTGGTGCAACAATCTAATCCATTAACTGTTGAAACCAACATTGTGACACACACACACACACACACACGCAGGTAATGAATGGTCCAACCCCTCCACGACCTCACAATCCAGTTCGATTTAAAGACCGTCATGATAAGGAGGGGAATCATGGTTGGAGTTTGACCCATTACAAAGTGTAGACGTGATGGCCTGACAAACACGACTGGAGTTCAGGCTGCACATCTGGAGCCATTCCTCCCCAACAACATGAAACATTTCAAGGAGCACGGGGCTTCTGTATGCGTTTTTTGTGTTGTTGCTGGAAACCCCGAGCCCTCTTTAATGACAGTAGACCTTGTTGCTTTTCTATGGATCAATTATCTCAGTCTCTTTCAATGACAAAGAGCTGCTCATTAAGGTCAGCCCTGCCTAAGGCCCAGACATACACCGGGAAATCCATTGTAAAAGGAAAAAGGCACGTGTGTGTAGCACACAAACCTGCACAATAAAACTGCCTTCATTCAGATCCTTCTTTCAAAACCCAGAAAATGCAAGACAATTAAGTCCGACCGATGCAGACATGTTGGGGTACTCTCAATGACATTTAGCATCACAAAGACATACAGGCAGAAAACAAAAAAAGGACCTATAGACTTGTGTGAAAAAAAAATAAGTCCTCGGCTCCTTCAACAGTCGCGTCCAACTCAAATTCTAATGAGGCGTTGTCAACCGAACAACTGAACATCCTCTTACTATGCAAAGGAAACTAATAAAAAAAGGACATTGGTATAATGACGAGGACCCATAAAAATCAGTCACCCTTGTCAGCTGAAATAATGGCGTGAACACACGGCCAAAAACTGGAGAGCTGAACAGATTAAGGTGAGAAAGCGTGTGCGGGGAAAAAAGAGGAAAGCTCATTAATGATGTCCACTGAGATAAACATGCTTTAGTTATTTATTTATATTTAAAAGGAGGAAAACATGAATTCAAAGTTTAAACATCACAATGAAAAAAAAAGACCTGCAAACCAAACTGGACTGAAAAGAGGGGTCTGAATGGGCAATGTGTGCGCATATTCATTTTAACCACCATATAAATGAAAGGGAAATGAGAGAAGGGAGGGATTTAAAGTATGCAGGGGCACAGTGGAATTTCAAACCCCAACCCCCCTTCCCCTACTCCCCCCAAGCCTTCACTGTAAAAGCCCCCCCCCCTCCTCGTCCCCTACGTAAGTTTCCATCACTTGGGTTAAACTCGTGATTAGCTAAATTGATTTGCCTTCTCACCTCTGACTATTAACATAGCAACTTCCTATTTATTACCAAGCCGCCTTTTGGCTGGTTACATCCCGTCCTGCAAACTAGACCAGAGGCAGATGTACAACACGTGCCCACACACACACACACACACGTTTGAGTGAGGAGGGGACACACACACACCATCAAACGCCTTCGCTCACAACGAACAAGAATTGTTTACTAAATCACAGCAAGCTGCCGGCACTTCACAACCACAGAGTCTCAACTAAGGAAGCCTGGAAATAAACACCGGGCCTGGCTTCACTGAGGGCTGCAGCCTGTGTGTTGATTACACCTCTGTATTGTTATGAATTACCAACCAAGTATTTCCTAAATGAGGACTATATTTACACACTGCAGTAGTGAACACCCCCCCCTCCCTCCAACTTAACAATGCACCATAACTACGACATGGAAAGAAGCTGCATGTCTGCCGTTTAACCATGTTTCCATATAGATTTGACAGAAGCAACAACAAAAAAATGTTCATGTACTGAAGTTTGACAGTTTTACTTTATAGAAAACCACCCCGGGAAACTTTCTGATTGTATTTCTGTTTGTGGGAAGACCACAATATTTAGAACAAGGGTTAAACAACAACAACAACCTGTGATTTAACGTATTTTACCTTTTTACCCAGGCCCTCATTATGCTAATTTTAAAAGTTAACATTTGCTTAAAAAGTTCACATTGTTTTAAAACAACCAACACTAACGTTGCTCGCTTTTATAAAAGTCACATTAGTTTAGATTCTATTGTGTTTAAGACAGCAACATTAAACTTCTAAACTTTAGAAGGACCAACGCTTATGTTGCTATTGGTTTAAGGGGCCACTGCAAACTTTGCTAACTTTAAAAAAAAAGTTGCAATAGCTTTAAAAGACAACCGCTAATGTTGCTAGCCTAAAGATGTTCACATTATTTTAACGCTAAAGTTGCTAGCTTTAAAAAAAAAAAGTTCCCTTTATTTTAAGGGGCCACAGCTAACGTTGCTAGTCTAAAAAGTTAATATTATTAAAGGGGCCACTGCTAATGTTGCTAGCCTAAAAAGTTAATATTATTAAAGGGGCCACTGCTAATGTTGCTAGCCTAAAAAGTTCATGTTACTTTAAGGGGCCACTGCTAATGTTGCTAGCCTAAAAAGTTCATAGTATTTTAAGGGGCCACTGCTAACGTTGCTAGCCTAAAAAGTTCATGTTACTTTAAGGGGCCACCGCTAACATTGCTAGCTATAAAAAAAAGTTAATGTTACTTTAAGGGGCCAATGCTAACGTTGTTAGCTTAAAAAAAGTTAATGTTACTTTAAGGGGCCACTGCTAACCTCGCTAGCTTTTTTAAAAGAAAAAAAGTTCATATTACTTTGAGGGGTCACTGCTAACGCCACTAGCTTTAAACAAGTTAATATTACTTTACGGGACCACTGCTTACGTTAACGTTGCTAGCTTAAAAAAAAGACACATTAGCTTCTCAGAAAGGACAACTGCTAACACCACTAGCTTTAAAACCTGGGGACCACCGGGGAGGGGGTCTCTGGGACCCACTGAGGGGTGAAGGAAGGTCCTTTCGGGACCTGTACAACACATCCACGCTGTAAAGCAGCACTAGCAGTAGAACATGGGGTCGAGGCTCACCGTGGACTCCTTTGTTGGGCACGTCGTTGACGTTGAAGCCTTTGGAGCTGTACGCGGCGCGGACTTCGTTGCAGTTTTTCAACTTTTGCTCCGCAGTCATGGAGACAGACAGCACGACCAGCGTGCAGCCCACACACAACAACAGCGTCTTCATGGCGTGTCACCGACCAGCAGACACACAGCGAATAAAAAGTGGGATATAAACGCGCGTGTGTGTGTAATCGCTCAGGTGTGTTCGCTAGGACGAAGTTTCGGCGACTCCCACGCTGAGTTTCCTCATGGAGACGCGCTGCTCTTCTTCAGCTCGACACAAAACTTTCATTCACTTCTTCTCCTCGTCTGGAAGCTGGAAAACACCCGTGGAAACGGCGCAGACGGCGTCCGGTTTAGATGTCGACTTCCAAAGCGATTAAACAACAAGTTGTGTGTGTTTTTCTTCTTCTTCTTCTTTAAAAGTGCAGGCGAAGAATCTCAGAATCACACTGCGGCTTCGACGACAGCAACAAAAAACAGGAGAGGAGAAGTTGCCGGGTTTCTGTCCCTTCTTTTCTCCTTTTCTTTGCTTCTCTTTTCCAAAACTTTGAGAGGGGAGAAAACCCCGTAGTTTTTCTGTAGGACGGGACACCGGATTGTACTGGTAGTCGTAACTGGAGGGGGGGATCCAGATGCAGAGAAAACCCTAGCGGACACCCAGGAGCGAGTGCAAGTTCCGGGGGACAAAGAAGACCTGGAAAACAGGAACACCAGGGGTGGAGCATGGAGCCGGGACTCCAAAACCTGGACCTCTCTCTCTCTCTCTCTCTCTCTCTCTCTCTCTCTCTCTCTCTCTCTCTCTCTCTCTCTCTCTCTCTCTCTCTCTCTCTCTCTCTCTCTCTCTCTCTCTCTCTCTCTCTCTCTCTCTCTCTCTCTCTCTCTCTCTCTCTCTCTCTCTCTCTCTCTCTCTCTCTCTCTCTCTCTCTCTCTCTCTCTCTCTCTCTGTAACGTCTAGACCTGCAGGTTTGAGCAGTGAAGCCAACCCTGAAGTGCCTAAAACTTGCATTATATCTGGCCATGATGGGGCGACACCTCTGGTTGCAAAACTGATTCTATTGGAAATTAATTCTCACTTTGATTTATAACATTATAAACATGGGTTTATGGTCTCAATCTCTAGTTTCAAGTCTTCTTCAATCCATGTTCATTCAGTACATTATGGTCCACATGACCATATTTGGACTGTGGAGGAGCAAGGGGTGGATCTGATTAACTCAAAGCAGCAGAGCAGCCTTACTGGATCCATGTGGATTCTGGTGTGACTCTGCTAACAATGTTAGCTTCATAATTCAAAGTCAACTTTACAGCTAAATGTTAAAGTCATCTTAGTAGCTAACTAGCATTGGTAGCGTGGTAGCGACTTGTCAATCAGCAGGTAAGCCCCGCCCCCTAAAGCATCCCATGCTTTCTGGTCTGGTGGACTCTAAATGGACCATAATGTACTAAATGAACATCATGCTGGATTGAAGAAGACTTGAAACTAGAGATTGAGACCATAAACTCATGTTTACAATGTTTACTGAGATAATACATCAAGAGAGAAGTAGGACCATTTTCTCATAGACTTCTATACAACCAGAGAGGAGTCGCCCCCTGGTGGCCAGCAGAGAGAAGTAGGACCATTTTCTCATAGACTTCTATACAACCAGAGAGGAGTCGCCCCCTGGTGGCCAACAGAGAGAATGCAAGTTTAAGGCACTTCAGATTTGGCTTCACTTTTCAGAACTGGGGAGCGGGTATCGCTTGTTGGCAACTACCTTTTTAAAAGAGATGTTAATGAAGGTTATTCATTGTTAAACATAGACCTCCTTTCAGACATCAAACTAAAAACCCGTTGGCTTGGAGTCGAGGGAACCGGACATGCAGACATGTTCCCTCATTTCCAGGCTCGAGGACTCATTCCTCTACGGCGGTCCATAAACCAAGGGGTGACGTCACCGGGACGATGTCCACCTCTTATATGTTGTCTAGACTGGTGGAAACCAGTCATGAAAATCAGGACTGGAGCTGAGGGTGGGAGCTGGACAAGACTGGTTCTCATTACATAAGGAAAAGGGGGAAAAAAGTCCTTAAAAATCACAAATCTCTTTAATGAGCGACCCCCACGTTTGACCCGGGTTTCAGAGGGCTTTCGTATCTGCTTTAACTGTCAGACTGGAGATAACCGCCGAGATAAAAAGGCTTTGAACTAAAGGTCTGTCCCAACGTAGAAATCTGTGGAAGAATAAGTGGAGATGAATCGTTTTCTCGACCCCGAACGGAAGCACCTCGAGGACACTTCGGCATCCTGGATCCCCTCGTTGAAAACCAATCAACTCTGTAATGGAAGCCACTCCGTGATCAGAAATGTAACATTTAGCTGCACCGTCACGAATCCTCATTTTTTTTATTGCACGACACAAAGCATGTGACACTCATTTTCTCCACACGTGTTACACAGCCTTTATAATCCAATACATGTTACATTTGTTCGCCTTGGATTAAAACCTGGCTCGTGGTTCGGTAACCATGGAGACGAAATGACAGGTGAACACGGCTCTGTCATACAGTAAACTACAGCAAACAGTCGGGAGGATGGCGGAGCGTAGAGGATGGAGACGATAATAAAGAATTATTTGAATGAATTATTAATAAAAGGATAAATACGTGAAATAATCCCCTAAAAATCGAGGGGCTAATCTTACATACCGGTTTACTATTAAAGGGAAATATAACACGTTTGTTAAGATTTGGGGCTCATTTATGGAGTTTTTGGAGGGGGATGATTTCATGACAGCGTTGTAGTCTTGTAGTTTTATTAATTTTTGTTTTGTTCTTTTTTACAATATGTATTATGGGAATACTTATGTGGGATCCAACTAGTGTCTACATGAACATGTGGATGCTTGTAAAATGTTTTTACTTTTCTTAGGAAACATGATGTAACGGTTAGTAACCAAACTAGCACTAGACCACTTATATCTGCATATGTTTTGAATTCTTCAAGTGCCTTTTATACTTATTGATGTGTTTTGATTTGTGTCTTTGTATTGTAACTGAAAAAAGACAATAGAAACGTAAATAAAATCAGCTGATTGTTTGCTTTAAGTCATCAGGAGGAGAACCTGTCAGACGTCCCGTCATCGCCGGTTTCTGAGCGGTTTCATCCTGAGCGTCTGAGAGCGTGGAGCGTGTATCCACATGTGTTCTGAGATGTAACTTTTCAAAATGCCATCTGTTCAACAGATACTTAACCCCCCCCCCCCCCCAAGTATCCTCTGCTTGCCAAGAAATATCTCCTTCACTCATATTTTTTTTTTGCACCAGGGTTTTTTTTTCCACTCCTGATTCTCGGGAGCCGTTTGTTAAAAAAACCCGCTGCTGTTTTCTGACCTTTGACCTCCCTCACAACTTGTTTCTTCTCCTAACACTGGGCAGGAAAAACAATTAACCTATTTAAAGTTTGAATTAAATCTGTGAAATGTGTCTTTTAAATAGCGCTGACAGTTATTCTCTTTATGATCTTTATTCTAAATTTAAAAAGTCTGAAATATGTGATACAGAGTCGATTCTCGGTCTTGCACACACATCCCTTAATTAAAAGAAAGAAGTCATAATAATAAGACTTTTTACCCCCTGTGTTTAAACATGCCTGGACTTGTGGGGTGCTTCTGTCTGTCCATGGGGGGGGGGGGGCACTCGGCAAAATGACATTCCTCCTTTTGTGTCCACATTCCTCCGGCGGCTCCATTCACTCTGCTGCTGCTGCTGGAAGGGAAGCCGGGGAGCAGGAGGAGCAGGAGGAGGAGGAGGAGCAGGAGGAGGAGGATGCTGGAGCCCAGCTTGCATGGGAGAGCGTGGGCCCGGCGCTGCTCTCAATGGACCCAACAAAAGGTACCAAAATGGTCCAGCGCCATGGTAATTAGACGTGAATGAGCTCCGGACGACGTGACACATCTCAGGCTTTTCCTTCCTCCCGCCGAGGAATCTTAACATCCCAGCTTGGTTAAAAAGAATAAGGACTGGACGTGAGGAGCTCACCTGAATGATATTGTTATTTTAAATTCTGGTAAAAGGCACTCAAACATACATAATAATGCTGAAATCCATATTCATAGGGAGTCAGAATGAGCTGATCGGCTCTTCTCCTGCTGACTAACATCAAATTGACCTTTCGCTCTCATAATGCTCGCCGCTCCAGCATTGGCCCAATATTACCCTAAGAAAACACGTGAACTCTGCATTTCAATGGGCCTGTTTGCCCTTTCTCCAGCCCCGCATTAGCATTCAGACCCCCACCACCACCACCACCACCACCCCTCCTCCTCCTCCTCCATCCTGCGTTTGCTCATCTCCTAATGATCAGCCTCTCTCTCTCTTTTCCATCTTAAAAGCTGCAATCCAGCTCCGGAGAGAAAAGCACAGCTGGATAACAATGTTTTTTTTAATCTGGGGTAGAAGAGGATGGCGTGGGTGTGAAATGTTACAGCGGAGCGCCGGGAGACCAAATGTATGTTTTTTGAAGTGGGTTTGTCGTGATAAGGCGTGTTAACGCGTGACGCTGTGAGTGATCGGCCTCGTTAAAGAAACTATTTGGACTAATGAAGCTCCTTTCATTGTTGAGTGACTGTCTGTTACCTGGTTCAGGTGGGGGAGGGGGGAGGGGGCGCTAATGGGGGTTCAATGTGGAGGAAACCCCACAGAGAGCAGATGTCATGCCCAGGGTGGTTCATCATCATCTGCCGGGAGTGAGAGAGAAATCCAGATCCCAGGAATAACACACATGATTCACATGCTGCTCCGAGGCTTCGTGGAACCGCCAGCACACTCCGGAGAAACATAAATTATCTGATTCACGGAGGGCTTTGAAGTGGATCAGAGGCTGAAGAGCACATCAAGTAACACACATATATACTCGCAACATTGTGTGTCCTATTCATAACCTCCGCAGCACGCCGCCCGCTTCCCCGCGCTCATTTTCCATGCACTTCAAGAAACGGCTAAATACCAAGATGGTTCAGTTCGCTTCTTATGGATAAACATACAGTATGTACATATATATACATATATATGTGTGTATATATATATATGTATATATATATAAACACATATCCCAGGATGACTTTTGACGAACCCAGAGAACTTGCTGCATAATGGAGTGAAAGCTTCGTGTTCAATTAGTTTCTATTCTATTCTATCCATAGTCTATATATTATATATAATATAGGAGTCCTAAAAGGTTAAAATTACGTGTACAACACGTACAATTCCTTCGAGTTACAAGTCGTAATAAGATCTCAAAGTTTCACTCCACAATGTTAAATAAAGTTTTCATTTTGAAGCTTTGAAGCATCTTTAAATAAAAAAACAGGTCAAAGCGTCTAAATGAGACTCGTCGACGTGAAGTCATGTGACCGAGGTGTAGTTAGCGTTCGACGCGTCACAGATCGTGAAGCTGGCGGACGATTCTCTCGCTGAACAAATCCTGTCTGCATCATAAAGGTTTGAGTTGATTTTCTGCAATAATCTAAAATCCAAGGTCAAATTCTGATTGGCTGTTTGTCGAGGGAACCATGGCAACGCCAACTTCAGGGTTTGCCGACAACAGAAAAAGATGCACACCGGTTTTTAAAGGGTTTGTCTCATTAGTTGCATAAAATGTATTTTTATAATAACAAACATATATGGCTCTTATATGTATTTAGTAGGAATTAAAATGATAAATAAGAGCACTGTAGTGGCAGTATTTGATGTTTTATGTCGGTTTAAATGATGCTGTTGTCATGTTATTTAGAGAGAGGGAGAAGCAAACGTGAAATCTGAGAACTAGAATCCGTCCTTTTAACGATTCCTGTGGATTAGAGGTGCGAGCAGCGGAGATGGCATAATACAGTTATTAATAGAGTGTGTGTCAGCGTGGAGAACTGTTATCTGTCCAACGCTGACTTCTGATTCTGAGGAACATTTACTATGTTGGACTCTGATATCGATCTGTTTCCACAAAGGAATAAAAACACACCTCGTCTGTTTGTTTGTTACACGAGAGGAACGATGGTTCCAGAGAAACGACCCCAGAATACATTTTTATGTTCTTCTAAACAATATCGTTAAATGTGAAACTATTTTAAAACACTAAGAGGGAAGGAGCTGAAACTTTACTTTAAAGTTCCTGGAAGTAAAAATACGTTTCTCAGTCAGCTGCAACACAAACAACTATTGGCTTATTCACATTTACAGATGGAAGATTACAGTCATATATCGCTGTATGTGATTTGCTCTTGTTAATAATAATCAAGCAACGTTTGATTGTTGCTTATTAAGCGATGAATTCTCTAATTAAATATCTTTACCTGGATATTCCCTTTAAAATGCCTTCTATATAAATTTAAAATGAGAAATACGTTGTGGTTTTTTTTTGGTGACTGTATTCATGACAAAAAGCAAATCTGCAGAATAGTACACGTTTCCATCATCACGGTATGATTACATGGGAGGACAACATTTCAAACACATTCTCTGCCTCTAAGCCGAGACGTCACGTCTCCCGTTAACAAACACATGAAATAAGAAAAAGTCTCTCATGTGTTCACACACATGCATTCAAACATTTAAACAAAAAACAGTAAAACATGTTTCCTTTATTGGATTTCCTCATCAACGTCTCCTTGGAGGGCGGAGGATGGATGGACACTCAGGGTCCAAACATCCATCACCTCCTCCAGTTCCTCAAATGAGAGCTGGAAACCAGCTTCTACCAACCAACCTAAACTATAATAAAAAACAAATAAAAAAATCTGACTTCTGGTTCAAACAAAGCATCGAAGAACAAAATAATTTAACAATGTACGAGCTCCAACAATGCAAAAAGTAATGTACACACATTTAGATTCTCCTCGGTTCATCATCATTCAGTCCACAAACCGCATATTTCATTTTTTGTAAACATGGCACCAACAAACATCTGTACAGTTATCAGGCTGATGTGGAGATTTAGGCTGTAATATTGTTTTATTATTAATATTATTAGTAGAGGGCGGTCACTGTTCGCTAAAAAAAGCGTTACAACATGAAACCAACACTGACGTGGGAGTGTGAACACTGGGATCGAGGGTCTGAAATAACTTCCTATCACCACAAACAAGGAGGGAGGATGAGGGCATTTAAAACATATTGCAATTCAAGTGGGAGAGAAAGAAAAGACTTTAGGAATATCTTCCCGTCGGCTGCTTTCCAAATACAAACTCATCAGAAAGAGTCGACATCGGCGAAGCTTCTGAGAGACGGAGGGGACGTGTTGCCGAGATCGTAGCTCGTCAGGTTGCCGTACGAAGGATGGTTAAATGAGTGACTGGTTACTGTACGAAGTGCGTCCACATGGCCGTGCTCGCCTGGTGGGCGGGGCTTAGAGCTGCAGGATGAGGGCTTTGCTTCCCCCCCTGTGGGAACACTTGAATTACAATACGCTGAAATGTTATTTATGGAATCTTTGCCCTCTAACGCCAAAAATAAACCACCTACCCGGCTTTAAGTAGCAACAGAGCGTCTTAAGGTACGGTGTGTGTTTACACAAGGGTTTAACCTCAATCTCTGGGGATAAGGAGGCCACAACAACTCCCCCAGCCCAAGCCCGGGTTCTGGCAGGAGATCAGTCACCGTCACGGCAAGAAAAAAGAAAGGTTTCTTCCCTCTTCCAGCTTCCAACGTCTCTGTGGGGCAATAAGTTGTTGCAGGCTGGGAGCGTTTGAACAAGGTCTGTTGTGGATCCGTTCTCCGAGGGGCTCCGAGCTCGCAGGTCAGCGCCCATCGCTTTGCCGTTGGACGGAAGTCAGAGAGAGAGCGGGGGAGGAGGTGAGGCAAGAGGGCCTAAACGTTGTAATAATAACATATTAGCCAGTTCGTTATATACACGGGGCCTCGGCTTCATCTGGTGCACTAACATGTCGAGGACGTCCAGTGATGTGGAAGGAAATAAAAACCGAGACGGATGAAGAGAAATGGAGTATTTTTGCAAAGTTTGTCCCGTTCCGTAGAGTTTGTGTTGAATCCGAAGGGTGAAGGGTGAAGGGTGAAGGGGGGGGTCATTGGTGACGAAGCAGCAGCAGCAGAGCGAGCGTCACGGGAAGCGTCGGCACCAGGAAGCTCCTCCACAGCGGCGCTGCAGGTGAGGACACGCCCCCGACCCCGGCCGTGGCCAAGCCGGTGGTCAGCAGCTGCTCCTGGAACGTGAAGTCGTCCATCGCCAGGTTGTCGGCGAGGTCTGAGAGGGAGAGGGAGATAGCGAGGAGGGGGGGGGGAGACAAAGAATGAAAAATATGAGGCAGGCAGGAAAAAGCACGGAGACAATTAGAGCAAACACTGTCACAGAAGCTGAAAAACACATGTCCTCCTTTTTGCATGATGTCCTCCGCAGCTGTGAAAACAGCGTTCCGTCGGAGAGAAGCAGAAAACTCACATGGAACCAGATGTGGTGCGTTGTTGTTGTTGTAGACACACGGAACCACGCAGACACAGATCTTCAACCCGGAGCGAGTAACGTGGATTTAAAAATGAAATTAAAAACCTGCGGAGGGTGTGTGAGGTCACGTCTCTGATTACATAACTGTTTAAAGGAGATGTTGTTTGGTTAAATTGGTCACCGAAGAGTTTGAATCTCTGAAACTTGAAATTCAATATTTTTACGGTACGTCGGAGGCCCAAGGGAGGATTTGTGGTTCTGTGGAGGGAGACATCTGATCATGTGACCAATAACACCAATATCATATTGTCACGGCGCTCTGTTCTGCGTTTTTGAAGGAATACTTTGACATTGTGGGAAATATGCTTAGTTGCCGTCTCGCCAAGAGTCAGACGAGATGACGAATACAGTAACGATGAGCGTAGTTTGGCATCTCGTCTGGAAGCGGTGGGAAACACTGGAAAGTAGTTCTGAATGAGTATGGTTACTGAGCGCTGACGTCCCGGGGGAACGCCGCGCTCAAACGTGCAGCGAGGAGTTATTTCTGTGGATCACGCTTGTGTTTCGTCGTTCATCTCGAGTGCGGTGAGAAAATAGTCGTGTGAATCAGGGATGAGGAAAATGACGTGCTGGTGTGGGATCCTGGTCAGTGATGTCATCCCCTTTAACTGTCACCTCCACCGCCACCGTAAAGACGCCCGCAAGCAAACGGCAGCTCGCAGCAGAGCGGTGGAGGTCTGAGGGCCGCAGAAAGACTCTGGAAGGCCTCCATCTGTTGTGCACACAGCGGTGACTTCACGCTCACCTGCTGCTCCACAGCTGTTCTGCTGCCGACGCGGAGCAGCTTCCTCCCCGGCTGAAAGGAGGAGGAGGGCGAGTTATGAGCGGCGAGGGCCGGAGGATATCAGCCACGGAGCAGCTCTGTTGGGCAGGAACGCCAACTATGAGCCGTCCCCCTGGCGAGCCAGACTCACAAAACACACTGGTGCATTTCTGGCATACCGCGGCCCGGAACAGTCCTGGTGGCTCACTTTCTCCCTCTCTCTACCCCTCTCTCTCTCTCTCGCTGTCACATCTGAGCTCCTGAAATAACAGACAGCTCCAAATTGAATTAGCCATCTCATCTGATCTGAGCGCCGCTCTCCCGGGTGGGAGGAGGAGTGGCTGATGTCTGACGGGCCCTGCTCTCCTTGATTAGAAACCCAGAGAGCGGGGGCCCTTCTTTCCTCCCGGGTCCCCGAGGTGCCCACATAGGACCCCCCCACTCTGCCAGGCATCATCTTTAAACAGAGGAAGGAGGCAGATAAATAAAGCTCCCCAAAAAAGTGAATTTCTTTGCAGTTACAACATCGTTTGAAAAGTGTCCAGGGGACAATTAACTTTTTTTCTCCTCCTGCTCCTGCTCCTCCTCCTCCTCCTCCTCCTCCTGTGTCCTCTGACATGGCGGTGGGCAGACATTCTTCGGGGGCTCTGAAAGAGCGATTTGTCACTGTCGACAGCGGCGCACTGTACTGCCGAGCCAATTAAGCTCAAGGTGCAATTTGATACAGCTTTTATATACACTGTGGATAAGATGGAGGGCGGTGGGGTGGGGGTGTAGGTGGGGGTGTAGGTGGGGTGGGGGGGCATGGACGTCTGCATTTGTGTGTGGATGATTGAGAGGGGAGTGTGTGTTTGTGAGAAAGCGGGAGGCTAAGTGGGAGAGCATTGTGTTGGTGTGCTTTACAGCGGCAATAATGTGAGCGAAAAAAGTCGGAGGCTGTGAAAAAAATCCCTTAAACCGGAGGGAGGGAGGGAGGGAGGGAGGAGGGGGGAGGAGGGGAGGCTTTCTCTTGCTAGTTTAAACACTTGGACATGAGCAGCGCCACAGAGGGGCCTTGTTCTGCAGGCTTTAAAAACAAGCCAACAGGGACTGAACACTATGCAAACTTAGATCCCTCCGCTCCGACACAGGCCTGGGACTAATAATATCCCGTGTCATTAGTGATGAACACCTGTGCAGCAAAGTACAGTTGAAAGAGAGCAAAGCAGACGAAGAGGAGCTTCTTTTTCAGCTCCTCTTCCTTTTTTCGGGGGCCTTTTAAGGAGAGGGACAGTGGATGGAGAACTCCCGGCTAAAAATAGAGCCACGATGCCGACGGTGATTAATGTGATGCGGGGCCGAGCACCATTTTTGAGGCCATCGCTCCTCAAAGGACGCCACCTTGCTGGCGTATCTCCTCCCCAGCTAGCTTTATTGTGGGCTCGTGAGCTCGAGTTACGACCCAGGGGGGGGGTAGGTCAACAGTCCAGCCATTGATTGGGTTTACACGGGAGGCTCAGAATGAGCAGGTAGGTCGGCATGCGAGTCAACAGGCTGTTTTACTTCATGGCGTCTTCAGCGACCGTTCCCCGGGAGAGACATAAGTCAGGACTGTGGTCCTCATGGGAAGGTGTTTGTTTGGATCCCTGTGACGGGTCAAACGGTGGCTGGAGCGGTCTGCATGCATGTCTCTGTGTGTTTGTGCAGAGGAGAAAGTGGGAGGGAGGGAGGGATGTGTTTTCAGCAGCGTTCGGAGCCCGAGGCTTGTCGTTTACAGTTGTCACAACAAGCAAGCTATGTCGAAAAAATTGCAACAGTGAGTGGAAAGCAGGTGATGATGACATGATACGGGGAGAGAAAAACGGCACAGGAAACGCTTGATTCGTGCCGTCTCGCGGCTTCGGTAAACACCTTTAGACGCGGCGGATGGCGGATATCAGCAGCCGGTCGACACGTTATTCTAACCCCTACGGCGAGAGTGTACCTCCATGGTCCAGCACGGTTTATTCACTGCGTGTGCACACTATGCACAAGGCCCTTTTTTTGGGGTCAGATAAGTATGTGGAATGTTAAGTCTCCAAACACAGGTGCTCCTTATGAAACTGGAGAGATGGTTTAGATTGCCGCTACATTGGCAGACGATGTGTGCACAACACACCTAAGCTGCTCAAATTTGATCTCGCTTTTTAAGGATTCGACAGCTTAAAAAGATATTATGGTTTCCGAGGTAAAGCAAATATTTTATCGCTGGTCTCATCTCTGCAGAGCAAACCCTTAAATATTACGCTCAGCAAATTTGGCGATAGAAGGGGAGGAGTGAGGCGCCGCCCTGGACAATGGTCCTGTAACAACATGATAGCAGCGTCTGCTGGCTTGATTGATCGGGTCTTATCTTGCTAGCAGAGACAGAGCCCAGCTGATTATTTGGACTGGCGGTCACATTGTGTAACTCCGGCCGGGGGACGTTTGCTGATTGGGAGCCGAGGAGGAGCAGCGAGAGGGAGCGGCCCAGGATGCTTGTGTCCATGGGCCGGCGGGAATGTGAGCGTCTGCATCCACACACCCACAGGTCGACCGCAGGGCCGCTCGGAGAGGCTGGGAATGTCGGGGCCAAGACAAACGGGACGCCCTCGAGGAGGCCCTGCCCTCTGAGCCGCTCCGGCCTCCCAACCTCCACAACACTCGCTGTTATTCCAGGCCGAGGGACCCTCCCACACAGAGGGCAAGGGAGTAGGACGGGAGACTCGGTGCCAGGGAGGACGCAGACGCACACAATGGAGCTCTAGAAAGTGAGATCGGAGGTTATTAAACGGGAGTCGGGAGACGAGAGGAAGTTACGCAAAACAGGAAACAGCATGAGTTGAAAGGAAAACAAGCTCTGAATGTGTGGCTTGGCTCTGATAACAGAAGAACACGCTCAGCTGTCACAGAGAGGACACTCTCAGACACTTAAAAACTGTGACTTTTGTGGGACAAACACAAGTCAACACCTATTCATGAACATGGCGGGTGATGACCAGCACGCTGCTGCACCCGATGGCCTCGTCCAAATTAGATTTACTCTCACTAATGCGATCGCAGAACGAGAGCTTAAAGAGAAATAAAAGCTCGGAGCGGAGACATAAATCTCCCAACGGAGAATTTCCTCGTGTGGCTCCGCGAGGAGCGTAAAGGGGCAGGAAAAAGCATAACAAATCAAACGTACAAAGAGTTGATTCTGTGCGGACGGCAGGGGGGGGGGGGTCTGAGGAGGCCTGTAACCTCCGGCGGCTCTGAGGTCGGTGCTGATGGAGGGTCAGAGGTCGGTTACGGGTGTTTCTGGAGGGATGAAACAATGGTGGTTCTTATCAATCAGAGAGAGTCAGGAGTGGTGATGACTGGTGGGTCAGCTTGAGTTTTGGCCCTTGGGGGGGGGGGGGACGCATTCTTCGGATACTATCTTTATCTCGTAATGATGAGGCTCGCTGACATCCCACACAGATCTCCTTACATTCTTCCTCCCGGGGTCCGGCAGTCGGTCCGGCGGCGAGAAGTGAATGTGGCTGGCAGATGGAGACGCGGTGTTTGTTGTGCAGGACGCGTCCCTGCCAACAAACATGCACAGTCCTCCCCACATTCCTGCCGCGGAGAGGCAGACTGGAAATACAGCCAAGAGTGACAATCTGGCCCCGTCTGCCTGTAAGCAGCGCTCCCGTCGAGCAGATCCACTATCTATCTGCTCTTTTAGTGGTGAACCCGCGGTTTTCCTCCAGCAGCTCACGGTCTGTTGGCAGACTGCTGCCGTGTTTACTGCATCGCCGAGCTGCTTTCAGGGAAAAAACGAGGGAAGAAAGATGGATGGAGGGTTAAAACGCAAAAAGCCCCTCGACCCGGGCCTTTTAAGACGTTCCCACAAAATGGCTGCTGTGTGTCGGCGAGCGGTGCGGCGGCGGTGGCGAGCAGCGGGCCTCGAGAATGGCCCCGCTGTGTGCCGAGTGTTTGTGGACTGTGGCGGAGCTGATGGACATGACCCAGGAACGGGCCTGGAATCAATTTTAAAAAAAAGTGCCTGTGAATGTAAATAAAGCTCTTGAGCAAACAAACGCGTTTTTCCGAGAGGCACACACAAACACGGAGACGCAAAGGCCGACAAAATGAATCACCCCCCCTTCATCGGACCATGAGAACCCGGTCGGCTCTGCTTGTATCCACAGAAATTAAAACCAGGGCTCTTCTTCCTGCCTCCTGGCTAATCTTAAGGGTTTTATCCCTGGATTGATTTGAGAAAGCTCCATGGCGGAAGACCAACATGGGCCCACTGAGAGGGTAACTTCATCCCCTCCCATCTTCCCCTCCGCTGCCACCTCACTCAGCCACATCGCCGGGGACAACGAGGCCTTATGGCTGCAGGAGGAACCGGAGTGAGAGCTCCGACTAGCCTGTTTACACAGATGGTGGCGAGCTTCGTTATTATTGCGAGGGGCGTGGAGGAGAGAGGTTGGCTGGATTTTACAGAGGTTGTTTATAAGCTAAAGGAGGGACGAAGGTGGAGAACACTTTCAGTGTGTTACGTTTTATCAGGGTGCCCAGAAACAGCACCCGTCCACCTTTCAACACCTCCTCTACCGCGCGGTTACTCCTGAAAAGCTGTCAGGACTATGAGTTCAATCATCACCAGTCATTATATCATCTCAAAGACAAATGCCTTTCTCATGGTTGGCTCAAGAACGCCTTGTTTTGTCAGCCAAGGATGAGAGCAACAACATCTGCTCTTTTATATCGCTTTCTCTTTCATTTCTCTGGAAAATAAATAAATCGTAATCATGCCGTTTCGTAGCAACGCTAACAGATCTCTGGTATTTGGTAAAAGCAGCGTATCTTATTACAACCAAAGGTTTTCATTGCTGGAGACGTTTGAAAGCGTTTGATAGTTCATGCTGCTGGTCTGTAATTTAAACTGGCATAAAACACGGAGAGAATTAACTCTTTTTATTCTCTATATTATTGGTGGATGATTCGGTCCTGATGGAGGGAGGCCCTCAAACGTTGCATGTTTTCGCTGAAATAGAGGATTCGGGACTACGTGGGCACCCAGATTCCTCTTCCTCCTCCTCCCCCAAACATCTGCAGCGTCTGAGCCCCGTTTCCTCCCGTGTCACGCCAGCCTGTGGGACGCCGCCTCGCTACCTGGCAACCACATGTGGACGCCTCAGCTGATCATGAAACTATGCGAGGAGGAGGCAACAGGACGCATGTCAACAGTGTCTGGATTATGGCTGTTTTGATGAAGACATGTGGCGAACACTAACGTGGAGGGGCCGGCGCCGTGTGACTCACCTATCAGGTGC